>JAJMCU010000045.1:0-90507 GCA_030573135.1 Clavispora asparagi
TTTGTGTTTTTTTTTTTTTTGTTTTTTTTTTTGTTTTTTTTTTTTTTTTTTTTCGTTTTGGAGGTTTTGCTACATGGCATCCTTCTCTACTTAACCTGGGGTTGTTCCAACCTTGCCCCCAGATGCTTCTCCGGTCACTAGCGGTGGTTTTTTTCTGTGTGCACAATGCGTGGGCATTGGCGGCGTTTGGCAATCACGGGAAAAGTAAAACGATGAAGTTTCAAACCATGGAGCAGTTGGTGAAGTCGCTGTTCTGGGCCCAGGTGGTTCACGACCCCCATTTCATCCGACCTAATTCCACCAGTATCTACATTGAGGCCACAGGCTCGATCTTGATGTTTCCCAAACTGTACTGGGAGTATAGCCGATGGACGTTTTGGCGAAAACCAAAAATCCATTTGATCGAAATCCACCTCGATGAGGACAACTACAATACGTTCAATGTTCTATATTATCCATTGGTTACATTCTCTGCAGAATGGAGTACTAGCGGAGCGATATTGGAACGAGAAGTCGGTACAGGCTATGGCGTTAAATATTCGTTCGATAAACACCTTGAACAGGATATCGTCGCTGCTGGGGGTAGCTACGGCTTGGTGACCACACAGGGTCGAGTCTCTATAGGAGCAGAAACTGTGGTGTGTCGCGTTCACGCGGGGGGAAAGGGTCAACTACAAGTGAGTAGCCGACTCAAGTATTTTCCTAAGGCAAAGTTCCGAAGAGTAGTGTGCGTGAACGGCTTCCCTGGTTTCCGCGAGGAGGAATGGGAGAAGATTCGTACTTCGCTATCGGGAGAAAGCCATGATGGCGTGGTAATTTATGAGGACTGGAATTTCAGCAAGCACCGGTGCGTGACTGACCCTAAGTATTTCGAAGATCCGAAAACGCGGCGGTGGATCAACTAGCGTCTCGGCGTGGTGGTCTGAACCGTCTGTGGTACAGATGGGCATTGATGATTTGCCTGACTGCTTTGGGATTTGAGTGCAAGTTTGTCCAGTCCAGCTGGATTTCTTCAACGATGTCTCTGTTCCGAAGCAAGTCGTTGGTTAAGGATGTCATCATCCACAGAACCTTGAGGTCTTCGGGAGCATGTTTCCTGAATACATGATAATATACTTTGGCCATGGCGTCCAAGCTAGTGTAGTACTGTAGTAAATTGCTTTTTTCGAAAGTGAGGGAACGTTCGAACAGCAGAAGCCGAAATGGGTCCATCATAGCGGCAAAATGGAGTTTCACTGCTTCTAGTGTTTCACATGCGGAACATAGAGGAATGATACCCCTCATGGGGAAATCCATAGACTCCCGCATTATAGCTATGAGGTATGTGTTGTCTTCTGCGTCTTCCGCGCATGCTTGCAACGCATGGTGCAACTTCTGCGCATAAAGATCGTTTTCCTCCACGGGAGGAAGATCGTACACAATGCATCTTGCCAAGCGAGGATCTTCCATAGTCATATCTAGAACCTCTTCCAACCAGTATACATAGGAAAAGACTGAGTTTTCAAGCTTGTGTTGCAAAGAAGAAGCTTTGAGGGTATGGGCAGGTTCGGGTTCTTCTCGCGAAAGGGTCTTTTTGCGGGGTGTAAGGAGAATATTCATGGTCTAAAGTTTATGGGGAAGGCGAAGTAAAAATTACAAAAAACAAACGGAATAAAACAAGTGGTACAAGCAGGAGAATATATATCGGAGCAACTAAGCCGTTCCATACACTTGTTCAATATCACCCCACGGATGATCCTGTAATCGCATGACATCCGTAATACATGCATATGGGGGAAACTTGGCGCTCGCCAATTACGAAATCGTAATTCTGTCGCTTTTCACTACACAGTCCCCTAGGGCATATTTGCATTTGGGACATATATGCCCCAGCCATGACTCAGGAGTCATGAGCCAAGTATTCACGAGTCAGTACACACAAAGAGACTTGGATTGCAACGGTTGTTGTTTTCCTTGGGGGCTGAAGCCCGGACTCGTACGTGCCCCGCTAAACCTCACGGTGAGAGCCAGATGGTGAGAGCTGGGTGAGAAACCATACCAACCAATGGTATTAAGCAAACATTGACTGACCTCACACTTAGAGCACAGTTTAATGTCAGGGTCGAAGAATCTCCGTATCCTAGCCTAGTCTAGGCGTCATCTGCCTCACAGGCTATCTCCGACATAAATTTGACACGTCCGGTGTATCGTAACCGGTGGGTTATGGCCGTTGAACTCCACAAACAATGAGAGGAGCCATCTAACGCACTGGATCTTATTATGACACCAGTTTTCTTCGCGGTGCAAAGGTTTCAGGGAAAATTTGAAGGGAAGAATCGGGGAATGCCGACAACTACGTTTGTCCTGATTTTACGAGAGTCGCAGCGGATAGTTTCCGCCGGCTGCCGTGCGGCTCAAGGCGTACGAACCTTTCCGTATGCACCACATTGAAGATTTCCGAAGTTGGTGCGATCTTGTAAATAATTGCTCGATTCCTCTCTATACATAGCGATATGGTTTTGTCAAGCATGTGCGACTCCGCAACTATATAAGAGTTCCACATACCCACCGCATTTTTACAATTTCCCTATCCAGCAACCGCCCGAATTCCACCATGAGCGACCCAAAGAATAGAATTATCTCCCACATGAACAAAGACCACCAAATTGCCCTTGTTGACTACGTGGTGATCTATGGAAACGTCAAGTTGTCGTCGTTTATCGCCGATTCGGCCAAGATCACCGATGTCAATGAAGAACAATTGGTTCTCTCTTACAAGGACAAGTCTGGCGCAGAAAAGGCGTTGACGATCGTTTGGAACAACGCCATTGAGACGGAAGGAGTCCGTGTGGCATCGATGAAGGACATCAAGGCCAAATTGATCGCCATGGCGAAGTACGCTGCCCACAAGCAAGGCTTCTCGCATGTGCAAATCAAGAAGGCGATTCTTCCAGTTAGACCAACCGGATACCTTATGTATGTCTATGCTGTTGTCACGATCATCACCTTGTATGACAACCAGTTGCTCAGAACTTGGTTGGCGGACACCAGCTTCTTCAGTGGCGTTGGTACACACTTGCCCTTCCTTGGACGCGTGGTCAAGTATTTTGAGGAGCATATCGTCAACATTTCCTTGACTGTGTATGCTATCCACACGGTCGAAGCCATTGCTGTGACTTTGCCTCGTACCCGCAAGTACAGAGTTCCATACCCTCAAAACATTTTATGGTTGATCATGAACTTCTTTGAGGGATTCCCTTCGTTCTTGAGACTTACTGCAGACCACTGAGGAGCTTGGTAAATAGTGTTAGAAATTACGTGTACATACTGAAGCGAAATTGTAGCATATGGGCATGGGAGAGCGCGCGAGTGCTTGATGGTCCACTTTGTGCTGGTGAGGTTGGTTAAGAATTGTATTAGGTAGAAAGTGGAATCACGGGAGATAGACTTTGGCTATCCATGCCAAATTGTGTATTTTGCGCCGGGATTGATGTTTTCTGATTTTTCAGCCCACTTTTAAGATTTGTGAATACGCTGTCGTGGTGAAAGAAGCAAGATTTTGTCATCCTTTGGGCCGACTGCGCGATAGATACAAATGAGAAGCGCCGCACCAAAGGCAAAATCACCGCACAAGCAATTCGGGAAAAGATTATTCGTTTAAAACCTCAATGATTCTCGAACTGGCGGGCCTGCTACTATATCCACCAAGAATGGGACATTGTACAAAGAACCCAGCAAAAAGAAAACAAATATTATCACAACAAGGCAACTTGTCCGAGTGGTTAAGGAGAAAGATTAGAAATCTTTTGGGCTTTGCCCGCGCAGGTTCGAATCCTGCAGTTGTCGTTATTTTTTCCTTCTCGTGAAGGGTAAAAGGGTCGGATCCTCAGCAAGAATGTAGTCGGGTACAGTTGTTCTCACGGCGCCTTTTTTGGTAGTGTACTTGCTTGCGTGGACATGTATGCGCTAAGACGAGAGGTCTTGGGTTAGATGTAGTGAGTGGATTAAGATGATGACATGTATTGACACGTATTGACATGCACTGACATGTGTACTGAGATGGGTGTACTATTAATGATCATCGATGTATTGCGTTTATGTTCGTTAATGTACTTATTGGCTTAATCAAACGCTGCGCTAACGGTAGAAGTCAGGTCTGGCGGTGTTCACTCCGTACTCGCTGAGAGCACTGCTCAAGTCTTCCATGGTGAGCACAATCTTCCCTTGCTGGTTGCCGGCATTGTTGGCATGGGACAGCGGCTGCTGCTGGTCGCCACCGCCTTCAGACGTCGCGGCAGCATTCTGCTGGTTGGCGTACTGCTGGCCCTGTAGAAGCTGCTTGGCACGCAACTGCGGGTTCGACGAGTTGTACACCGCGGACGAGCTGCGGATGCGCGAGTACTCGTGGGCATCCTGGGCAATGTCGGAGATGAACTTCTGCGTTGCCAACGCCAAGAGGCGCTTGATGCGCACGTCGGTGGTCTGGAACCCGTTTTTCGCGAGGTAGTAGTCGGTGACGGCGTCGGGGATGATGGGGGCGAAGTCGCCGTCCACGAGGTCGAGCATTTCCTCGAGCGTTTTGTCCTTTCTGGACAATTCCGGGAGCTCCAGAAGCACGGCGGCCGGCTCCTGTTTGGGGTCTTCCGGCGCGTGGTTGAACTCCTGCTCGAGCTCGTCGTCGTCGAATTCACGGTCCGACATGGGTGGTATGTAGTGGGAAGTCGCGTGGGTTAGTATAGTGCCAGTCGGGTGGTGTTCGGAGACGGGTCCTAGGAGGGTGGAGCAGTAACGGCAGGGTCGCACCGACGGCACACAGGGCGCTACTACTCCACCATCCACCACCACTCTCCTGCACCCGGTGGCACAAAGCACCGTTCCACCCCCTCCACCTTCGGCATGTCGGACCCGTACGACTCGCTCACCTTCGGCAACTCGCTCTCGGTGCGCGTGGACGGCGCAGTCAGCGCCATGTCCCTTTCGCCCAACGGCCGCGACGCCGTTCTCGCGGGCCGCCGGGGCCTCTTCATCATCGACCTCGACGACCCGTTCCGCACCCCCCGGTGGCTCCGCCACGTGACGTCGTGGGAGGTGGCCGACGTGCAATGGTCGCCGCACCACGCGCTCAAGCCGCTGTGGTGCATCTCCACCTCCAACCAAAAGGCGCTCTTGTGGGACTTGGCCCGGCCGGCGCACAACGCCATCCAGAACGTGCTCCACCGCCACACGCGGGCCATCACCGACATCAACTTCCACCCGCTGGACCCGGAGTTGCTCGCCACGTGCGCCGTCGACACCTTCATCTTTTCTTGGGACATGCGCACGCCGCGGCGCCCGGTGGGCAAGTGGGCCGAGTGGCGGGCGGGCGCCACCCAGATCAAGTGGAACCACAGCAACCCGCACCAAATCGCATCGGCCCACGACCACAGCTTCTACTTGTGGGATGCCCGGAACGGCGCGCGCCCAGTGCTCCACATCGACAAGGCCCACGACGGCAAGATCAACGGCTTAGACTTCAGCCGCGGCCGCAACAAACTCCTCACGTGCTCCAATGACAAGACGGTCAAGTACTGGGACTTGAACGCCCCGGGCGATGCGCTCCGACCCGCGGTGGTTATCTCCACCGACTTCCCCGTGGCCCGCGCCCGCTCGCTCCCGTTCGGCAACGACCACTCGTGCGGCATTATGCCCGTGCGTGGCGGCGACAATGCGGTGCACATTGTCAACTACGAGGCGGCGTACGACCGTGCACGCTCCTCCGGCGCCACCGCCATGGTTGATGGCACCGCCCACTACCTGTTCAAGGGCCACCACGGCCCAATAAAGGACTTCCTCTGGCGCACACGCCACGAGGCCTACGCCAACTACGACAGCAAGCACGCGTGGAAGGAGTATCAGTTGGTGACGTGGTCGTCCCAGGACGTGGACTTGAAGCTCTGGCCCCACGACGACGACTTGTACCGCTTGGTCAACTACAACCCGCTCCACCACCAGCTCATGGAGTCGATGGTGGTGCCAAGCCACGCAAACTCGACCGCAACCAGCCCCGCATGGTCCATCTCCTCGACTCCCGTGTCAGAACTCAGCGAGGAATCGGCCCTCAGCAAGGCTGCGCCCGCGGTAAACTACACCACCTATTGTACCGAGCCGCCGTTATCGTTGCGCGACCTTTCCAAGGACCCCAGCGGCGACGTACTCTCGTCTTTGGCGCTCATCAAAATCAAGCAGTCGGAGGAGTCCTCCGGCGGCTCGTCGCAGTTGAACCATTTGACGTGGATTTCGGGTGTGCGCATGGGCCGCGCCGGAAGCAACCTCCAGGAAACCCTGGGGATGGAGAAAGACGACGGGCCTTCCAACTTGGGCGAGGAAGTCAGTATCGTGGGCCACAAATTCCCCAAGATCCGCTTCGAGAACATTTCCGTGTCCACGGGCCACCTCGTGATGTCTCTTCGGGGCCCATTGCCGGCATCCGAAGTAGAGCCTGACCTCACCTTGCCCCCTTCTGAAGAAGAACGAAAGGACAGTGTTCAAGAAAACCTCACCAACACCGGCTCAACAACGCAAGGCACAACCCTGGCAAACGCAGGAACGACAGCGCCCGCCTCTTCTCCCGCGCAAGTCGTTTCTTCGGGAAACAATTCTACTTCGATCGCTCAGAATATCCCCACCACTATTGTCGCCCCGCTTGCAGGCGTCAGCAACCCTAGCACCACTACCAATGTCCGCAGTATTCCGCCCTCGACAGGATCAGGAGGAACAACCGCACCGCAGGAAAACGCGCTGAACCACAGCCAAGACGCGGCTACAGAGCAGAAGCTCATTTTCATTCGACTTGACATCCAGTTTCCGAAGATGTATCCTTACTTGGAGCAATTCGACCTGAAACACAAGAGCAAGAAAAAGAAATACAATGAGATTAAGTTTGACATCGAAGAAACGCATGAACTTACGGCTCCAATTAAGATGCAGATGCTATCCACTCTTGACAACATAGCCCAATTCTACTCTAACAAATATAACAAGTACTGCCTCGAGCCGTGTTTAAGATATCTCTTGGGAGATAAAATCGAACTAGATGACAGTTTGATGCTCGACAACAGGAGTAACAGTGACGTCAATGACCTAAGCGAAGTTGAAATCGAAGTTGGCGACGAAGGTTGGGTGGATGACTTGATTAATGAGCATGAAGCGGCAACAACGTTGGCCAGGTCTTTCCCAGCTTTGGCTGACGAAGAGGACGAAGAAGATGATGATTTGATTCCAGCCATCAACGACAATCTATTGACCAGTCAGGAGATCGCTATACATCAACAAGAAGACAACCTTACTGCAAGTGGGACTCTAAAGGGACTTGATGGCAACATCAAACACGATACCACGCCTTTACCAAAGGGCTGTGGTGCGGTTTGGGCAGAAACAGGACAATTGGTCTGCTTCTTCATTCCTAAAGGAGATGATGGCAACGTCGGGAAACATAGCCTGAAGGTGCAAGTTTCCAAACTCAAACATAACTCACTTGGTATTCCAAAGATAAGAAGCACACACGAGGATATGGATTCGCAGGCGGAAGCATCTTCTGATGATGAGAATAGCTCGGAAAGTGAAAGATCAGATTCTGAAGACGATAGAACATCTCTCAGTTCGGAATCATCGGATGATAGTTTATCAAATGACTGGAATGAAATGCTACAGGATGATATCCCATCCAGATCTCGCATGCCAGGAATGTTCAAAGGCGCGGTTAGTATGGATCGCAAATTTTTGAGGGAAGCGAACTTTAAATCTTCAATTGATAGGGCATTCAGTGGAGCGGGACCAAGTTCAAACTACAAATCATCTGCCCATGGCGAAACTAGCCTGAGATCCACGAAAAGAACGAAGAAATCCAAAAAAACTGCTATGAATATTGTCACAATCCTTGAGTTTAGCCATCTTATGCCAGACAAGTACGAGCTTGCTTGTGGTTACCGTGTCCTTGGAGATTCACCGGAGAATCTTGCCAGGTATAATAGCGAGGTGGCCCTTTCTAATGGATATGGCGAGCTTAGTGATGCCTGGAAGATCGTGGAGATGATTTTAATTAAAGATGTGGGGATCAACGATGTGCCTGACATCGCTAAAGATTCATACTTCAACCAAGAAGATGTCAGAGGCCGCTTTTTCTGGGGATCACACCCCTTTGGTCATTCTTGGTTGATCATTCAACTTTTTCAATATTTTGAAAGAGCAGGAAATTTACAGATGCTTGCAATGCTATCGTGTGTTCTTTATGAAAACATCAGCAACTTGAAAGCTTCAGAGAATGGCACATATAGGATTCCTATTCATACCCCTTACTCCTCCTTACCTCAACTGCTGGTCGCTATAGATGCCAAGGAACATAGGAATTCAATGAGACAATCCAGAGAGTCATTGGCGAATGGTTCGTTGAATTCACACCCCGCAACTTCTGACGACTTTTCACTTTCCAGAAAGCCGTCAATTTTGAGTGCGAAGTTTGATATCCAGATGCCCCCATCTATTCCCAACTCACTCGAAAACTTTTCTAGGAGCTCTTCTCCAATTGTTTTGAGTCCTTTAAAGAAAGGATATGGGTCTTATACACCTTTGCTGGAACAATCGTTTCAATGGGACCAACCTATGGTTAGCAAGCATCACCGGTGGTCAGAAAGTTACAGAAGGCCCTCTAGACTGGCATTTTCGAGAAAAGAAAAGAGCATTCTTCCCAAAAGGAATGCCCAATTAGGTCATGTTTCAGAAATTGCAGGCAAACCGAAACCGCCGCCTTCTTTCACGATCGAGATGAAAAACATCGAATCATTGGACTTGTACGAACATGTGTACTCTGGCTCGCTCTTGAGTGAACTCGACACGGAAAAAATTACGAGTTACAGAGAAAAATACGCGGATTCGCTTTTTTTGTGGGGATTGCCATTTAATCGAATCAAGATTTTGAAATTCAACTACCCGGAAAAGCTGAATGAATCTCACTCGTCCTCATACTTTGGGGCACACACTTGCGAATATGGTTTCAGATCAAGAAAAGCTATGGGACCAAATCAACAATTGTTAGCACCGATAACACCGATACCAACAGCTAAAAATAACAGCTGGAATACGAGCAAAAGAAACAAAATACAATACTGTGGGCTTTGTGCATTGGTTATATCAAAGAGAGTGGTCCTCTGTATTCACTGTGAACACGTGCTTCATTCTGACTGTGCTGCATCGTGGTGGTTCTCCGAAGAAGGAGAAGATGATTTGGAGGAACTAAAGGAATGCCCGGTTGGTTGCGGTTGTAACTGCTTAGATTACAAAGTATAGAGTACATAGTCGTGAACGTTGATTATGGCATACGGGTTTTAACAATTTGGTCCTTCAATTTCTCATCCCATTCTTTCGCAAGACCACTCAAGTACTGCTCTACGTCTTCTGCGCCAGTGGGGTCAATTTCAATTGACTCCAAAAACTCTTTTCCCCATTTGTTGCAACAGGCAGCCAATTTTTGACTTTGATCTGGCTGTGTCAAAGCAGCACTCACTGGGGAATTGGCAGCGGTATAACCCGAAATATTATGGATAGTAGATCCCATAAATCTTGCAATGTAGAAGAGCATCACCATGCCGTAGAACGTGAAAAAATTAAGATACTGGAAGTACGAAAAACTGTTGAAAATACCAGGATGAACAACATATGAGGATATTCCTTCCTTGTTCCATTTCTCGTAGTTTCCCACGTGTACCAAATCAATCAATCTCTTTGATCCCTCATACGGCTCCGGGGTTTTGAGCAATTGCAAATCTTCGAAAGACAAATATTTCGGCTCTGCAACAATAGAAGACACCCAAATAACTTTTCCGCCACCTAGGAGTAGGTGCTTAATCTTGTGGACAAAATAGTAGGGACCAAAAACGTTGCCTTGGAAAACTAGCCCCATTCCATCATCCGACTTCACGCCAACACGCTGAAGCTTGAATTTGGGAAAAGTAACGGATTCGATAACGTTTGTTAAGACAGACTTGGTTGCCTCAATCCAATCAATACCAGCATTCACTGATTGCGCAGCATTCACAAACAAGTAATCAATGTGCTGGTACTTTTTGTTCAACTCGTAGTACGCGGAAACTGTTGACACCATGTCAGTAAAGTCAACAAGAAGGTAGTCGAATTCAAGGTATCCAGTTCTACCTGGAAGCTTTTCGATAGCATACTCTTTGATATTGGTTATGGCCTCTTTAACTCTTGGAAGTGTTCTAGAGGTGACGATAATTGTCAAGTTTGTGTCAGGGGGAGATTCCGTGAGAATCCTATAGGCTATATTCAAACCCAAATTGGAATTCGTGCCAGTGATAACCGCAACCTTTCCTTCTCTCATCGTCAAAGTCTAGTATGGATTGTGGCATTTTCACATACATATATTACCGCATACGATAATACGAGAGGTGTGCATACAATAAACAATCAGAAGACGCAAAAAATGAACGAGAGCTTTACGTCTCGAACGCGCTCTCAATGAATCACAGATAAAAATAACGACAACTGCAGGATTCGAACCTGCGCGGGCAAAGCCCAAAAGATTTCTAATCTTTCTCCTTAACCACTCGGACAAGTTGCCTTATCGATAAAGTTCATTATTCTGATTTTAATAAAAAAGATTACATGGCAATATAATGCTACCCATAGCGCGGCAATGACCGAAGTAAGAATATTTCGAAGAAAGTTTTGTCAAATAACATCCGTTAGAATATAAGAATGTTTATCCTTGGCTTCTCTCCGACAACGAAAGCTACTGTAAACCAAATCTGATCTGGTCATAATGCGGAAAGCTGGAGCCGTGTATCATATATGCTAGTCTCCGCATTTTCATCTTGACTTCTGCAGGATCAAGGGGCATTTCTGAAGGTGGGTTTCATCGTGGGTTGGATTCTATTATTTCTCCTTTTGGATAGCTCGTAATATATGGAATTTATCGAAGACAAGACAACTGGTAGATTGCTCATTAACCGAATAAATCGACATTTAGCGAGCGTTAATGCAAAAAACAATATGGAATGAACGTTCCTCAATCCTATGAACTGTGTTATGTACACACTCTACCTGATTTGATATATTATTGACTGTTTCAAAGTGAAACCAGATAGATGAGGAGACACCGAATTGGTAATTGGTGTTTCATGTTCGTCACATACACAGTATCTGTTACGCGTTTCAACGCTTTCAATCTCACCGTAAATTATTTACGAGATAGTATAAAACGAGATTAATAGATCTTTATAGTGTAGGTATAAGCAATCTTAATGGGTAAAGAAAAGAAAGTGGTTTTCCACATCGACAAAAATTACCAATTGAAACAAAAGCTAGGTGAGGGGGCATATGGTACTGTTTGCTCGGCCATACACAAACCTACTGGAATAAAAGTGGCCATTAAAAAGATCGAACCCTTTTCCAAGAACTTAGTCTGCTTGAGAACTATTAGGGAGCTAAAGTTATTGAATTTTTTCAGTCAGCACGAAAATATCATTGGATTTTATGATGTTCTAAGACCCTGCAGCTTGGATAGCTTTCAAGAGGTATACTTGGTTCAAGAATTTATGCCCACCGACCTACATAAACTCATTTATTCTCAAGTGTTGCTGGACCAACATATCAAATACTTTGTTTACCAAATTATTAGAGGGCTCAAAGCGATACATAGTGCCAACGTTATTCATCGTGATTTGAAACCGTCGAACATTTTGGTGAATTATAATTGTGATGTGAAGATATGTGACTTCGGTTTGGCGCGTATTCATGCTCCCCATCACAAATACTCACTGCTATTTGAGTCGAAGCTAACGGAATATGTTGCGACTAGATGGTATAGAGCTCCAGAAATAATGCTACTGCAGTCTCTGTATTCTACTGCAATTGATTTATGGTCAGTCGGGTGCATTATGGCAGAGATATTCCTCTGTCAACCATTATTTCCAGGAAAGGATTACAAAAATCAATTAATGTTAATTTTCCAATTTCTTGGAACTCCCAAGGATGAACAATTGCTAAGCATCAAACTGGAAAGAGCGAAAAATTATATCAAACTGTTACCTAACTATGAACCAATTGAAACTGTTGATCATTTTTCAAATCACCCCCGAAGAATTGCGAGATATGGCTATGAAGCAATAAACTCTGATGGATTGAATTTGATGGAAAGTTTGTTACTATTCAATCCTATAGATAGACCATCTGCAGAAGAAGCATTATCACATAAATATTTGAGCGAGTACCATGATATAAACGATGAGCCAGTTTCGGACACCCTTTTGGTTCCAGAAATATTTGATCTAGGCGAAAAGAACTCTTTATCGATGCCAATATTGAGACAGCATTTATATGAGCAGATTATGTTCATGAACAGCGAATGATACTAGTAGTTTTCTCTAAGGGATCTTATTTGGAGTCGTGACATTATAATAGCAATATTAATCATAAAGTGAATATATGTGAAAATTTTAGCAACAGGTCTAAATCAAGAACTTAAAACCTTCTCTGACTTGAGATCCATTATTTCCCTTTCCTAGTTCGCTTTCCCAATCCATTGTATCATTTTCAATTCTAGCATTCAAAAGCTTCAATCTCCATCTCAAAGCAACAGCACATAAAATAGCCAATCCAATGAATACACAGTTGCAGATAAATGCAACAGAATAACGTGGAGCATTAGAAGCGGAGTACAAGTATGCATTCCAAATAGATGCAGAATTGGAAAGGCAGTTCATCAACGAAATTGCAATTGCTCTCTTCAAAGGTGGGCGAGGCACAGAATTTGGCATCCATGACAAGATTGTGGTGAACGAGCAATAAAGGGAAGGAACCATTATAACCATCGCAAAATATCTTGCTCCCGTGTTCAAAGTAGATACAGCAATAATGAAAGACACCAAAGAGACAAGCATTGGAATCACGACATGATAGAATCTCTCTCCAGTCTTATCTGCGTGCCGGGCCCAAAAGAAAGTGAGAACGACTGCAAGCAAATAAGGAGGAGCAGTTAGAACCAAAGTGATTACTTTACTGAAGTTCAAGGTCTCAACGATGGAAGGAAAGAAATTAGTAACACCGCAAGCAGCAACCAACCAAGAGAGAATACCGACACATGCCCAAACTTTAACATCCCTGACACACAACTTGAAGGCGCCCCAATAAGACTCCTCATTTATGTTGTCAGAATCATCTTGGCCGGTCTCACAACGAATTTTGTACAACAAGACTTCCCTCTCGAGCTCGGTTAACATTTTAGAGTTGCTTGGCATATCTGGCAAGACGAAGTATGCAATAGGCACAATTCCCACCGTGACACCGCCTTCAATGATGAATAGCCATCTCCAGGATCTCAATCCATGGACATAGTCCATGTTTTCCACAATGCCTGCAGCAATAAGACCCGAAAAGGCACCCGAAAGCAACGATCCAGAATACAAGATAGAATTTCTCAAAGAAAGTTGGGATCTTGTATACCAACAAGATAAAATGTAAAGCGCAGAGCCGAAGAAACCTGCTTCAACGAACCCCAAAATAAATCTTGCAGCAAATAAGCCTCCGAAACTTTGAACAGCTGCAGTACAAGTAGAAATAGTACCCCAAGCACCCATAATGCATGTAATAAAAATAGACGGCCTCTTGAATTTGTTCAAGAGCATGTTGGCGGGAATCTGCATAAGAATGTATCCAACAAAAAGAATGGAGACACATGTTTGATATTGGTTTCCCACCAAGATCAAATCATCTTCGAGCCCACCCAATCTTGCACTGGCGATGTTATTTCTGTCAAGGTAATTCAAAATGTACAAAACAACCAACATAGGAAGTAACCTCCGGTCGACCTTCTTGGTGACTTTTTTATGAATCTCATCTATTTCTTCCTCGGTGTATTTTTGGAGGATGTCGGGTTTTGCAATTGCTTGAATCAGCTTCTGAGACTCAACATGTGAGATCTCGGTCTTCTCGATAAAAACTTTGTCCATTAGCAGTGTTTTATTGAAAGATGAATTATCCTTATTTTAAATTCCTGAGGATCGACAATTCACGGCTACAATTATTTCGGCTTTTATATGACAATGAAGAAGACGGCGAAATGCCATATGCACATAAGCTGGAGATTGGCGGGGAAAAGCGTGTCTCTGCAGTATGAAAGTGGGGGAGTATGATCGCTTTCGCGTGGGGGCTTGATTTCTGTTGCAGTTTAATCCGTGTTTTTCCACTGTAGATTCGTAGCTCTGTCCGAGTGCCAGGTTATCTGTCTTCCCCGGCTTATAAGGATTTTCTATCACATGAAATAGCGGAATATTCAGTCTTACTGTGATCTCTGTTCTGTTGGACAAGAGTGGAGAATAGCCTTAAACTGAGGTATGTGGAGATAATCCGGCAGAAGGTTTGAATGTGCGTACCTGAAACTGTGCGCCCCCACCTTGGCCTCCATTGCTAAAAGCCCAATATTCATCGGATTGATGCTCCTTCAGACACAAAATAAATGAAAAAAACATGCGCTTTGCCGTCACATCTTTACGCCATCCCTCCTTTTATTGTTGGAAAAGATGGAACCATTTAGGCGCTCGTTGCTAGCATCTGGGGTTCATATCCCGTCAGCCTGGATCTGATTTTGAAACCGGGGGTTGTTTTTTTTTTTTTTTTTTGACGATTCAAAAATCACCCTCTGATTTTCCAGGGCTCATGCTGGTAGATTTGAGCGCGATGGTCATGTAAGGACAGAATTACATTGGAGGAGCTGAGGTGTGCATAATGTAGGGGCCCAAGAGATCATAATCCGCGACTTGTTTGCACACGTGATGCGATATCCGGTGTAGTTAGGGAACATCTTTAAGAGCCACATCCATAGCGAGTACTTGGCCACAATGTCGAGTTATAACGAAAACAACAGAATAAGTGAGGGCGATGGATCTCTGGGGCCCATGCCCCAAAATGACAATATAGGAGAAATACACCCTGGCGAATCATCCTCGGCGGCAAATGCTAATAATTCCAACTCCCACCTCTTGCACAACGGCATTTCCGGATCGTCTACTTCCGCTTTGGGTCCTGATTTTGATCTTGGAGGTGGAAATGATAGTGTGAAGCAAACCTCCACTAGTCAAGATCAATTTGAAGATCAGTGGAGTGTTGAAGTAGATGAGGAGGAAGAAGACAGCGATGCGGAACTTGTGCCACTTGCTATTAGACACGGAGTTGAGGGGAATGAGAGTGAAGCTGAAAATGATCATTACGAAGAAAATGAAGAAGAAGATGAGCTTGGCCCTGGCTATTGGACGGAAGAACTGGATGACGAAGATGACAATCCCCACCTGGCGCAGCAGCCTAGAGGTGCTAACTTGCTTCGTAACTTGATGCAACAGGGTACGATCGAACTTTCCGACTCAAGTTTGTTGGACGTTATGCAGCGGATAGTCGGAGGCATGGGTGATACATCTTTTGGAAGACAAAATTCAGAATATGATCATTTGATAGAAAACTTGAATCGCGTGGAAGAACCTTATTTGGTTCTTGAGACTCTCAATGAGTTACTGGAGCGGCTATTGATGATGAATGGCTACACAGCAGAAAGATTGATTCCAGCAGGGAGATTAGCGAAGGCTATTGTACACATTTTGAATGATCCTCTCTTGGCAGAGGAACTTGAGCTACATCTTGTTGCGTGCAGATGCCTCTATAACTTCATAGAAGTTAACCAAGATTTTATTCATCATGCATTGAGTAATGATGTTGTGAAGGCTTTGATTGAACGTGTTTCAGAAATAACGTATATCGACTTGACTGAGCAAGCTTTACAGACGTTGGAAATTATATCTAGGGATCCACGTGCACATCTGTTGATTGTTGAATGTAATGGATTAGAAGCATGCTTGCGAAATCTTGACTTTTTAACGATTCATGCTCAACGAAAGTGCCTTATAATATTTGCAAATGCTTGTACCAACATATCAAGATCAAGATTCCCTCTTGTGGAAAGTGCATTTCCCTTATTATCTCAAGTTGTTGAAAACTATAGAGACGGATTAGTTATTGAGAATGCCTGGCTTGCAATGTCTCGGATTATTACGAGTTATAAACTGAAACCGAGTTATACCGAGAAACTTTTTGAGAACAAAGCCCTATTGAACCAGATGATTGATAT
This sequence comes from Clavispora asparagi, assembly GCA_030573135.1. Taxonomy (NCBI): domain Eukaryota; kingdom Fungi; phylum Ascomycota; class Pichiomycetes; order Serinales; family Metschnikowiaceae; genus Clavispora; species Clavispora asparagi. The sequence continues at coordinate 16,145 of JAJMCU010000045.1, forward strand.
TATTTGCAAATCATGTAATCCTTCCAGTACCGAAAATGGCTTGAATTATCGCTCAAATATCTCGTTGTTGAAATCATTGAACATCATCTCTGCAGGCTCGATAAAAATATCAGAAATTTTATTGGATTTGAATATCGGCTCTCAAATTTGCTTCTCACTCAACAAATATAAAAAAGAAGAAGAAAGGAGTGAAGGTTCCCTACGTGCAGATGAATCAGGCCAAAAGGTTCCCTTTGAAAAGATTGCTCCCATTGAAGCTATTATTGCTGTTCCTAAAGAATTACTCTATCAGCTCTTGCAATTGGTGAAAAGTATTTTGCCAATTCCTCTTGATAATGGGTCTCAAACGATAGTTGGGAATGCCGTAAATCACGAGGATTCCGATATAGAAAGAGGTGATTTCTTCGTGAATTCCGAGCCATCTAAATTTTGGAAGTTCGTTAATACTGTATGGCCCGTTCTTATACATTCATTTCAAGGCTCTGTGGATATTGATGTGAGAAGAGAGGTTTTGCTTTGTGTGTTCAGTATTACTTCTTTTGTTTATGAATCATGTCAGAACCACATAGAAGACTTTAATTTAATATCCAGAGTTTTGGTTCCTGTCTCGAGTTCTAGCAGGAAGAATTTAACAACTAGCTCTGTTGAGCAATTTTTGCGTTCAAATGTCAGTCTTGCAGAGCTAAAACAAACTCAGTTAATTTTTTGTGTTTTTCAGATTGTGGAAAAACTCATTCATGATTTGGAACCTGAATATTTCTTCTCTTTGAAGAGGGATGGTCTCTTTGATGATATCTTTGTTATTACTGATAACATTATGTCGGCTTTGAATTCTATCCTGAAAACTGAACCTGCAATAGATGGTGTTAATGAGAAATTTGATTCTGCAAAGCTTGCATCTTTTTTCAGAAAGGTTGACACTCATGAGGTTCTGAGAAATGATTCAGCTTTGCCTTTGAAATTTGCCTTCAAAAAGATGGCTGTTGATGGCGATTTTTTCAGATTAGTCCATGATGCGGTATATGTTGATGAGAGTACTACCCAGGCGGTAAATAATACTCTCCTATCTGGGATTATAGCGAGCTTGAGTAAATCTCTGTCCGTTTTAACTGATTCTGAGTGGGACAATATCTGGTTATCCTTCAAAACCTTGTTGGATTTAGAGGAAGGTGGCATTTCCAATTTCGAATTAATGAGTCTGGGGATAGTTACGCTTTTAGAAAGCCTCTTAAAAAGCCATAGAACAAATAGGTTTTTTGCTTCGCCTTTTTCGTCTCAGTGCGAGGCATCCTTCGTTCGAACACTTTATTCCAATAATGAGTCCATCTCTCGCCTTATTCAGATACTTCAGGATTCCTTATCCCGAAAGGAATCATTTGAAGTGTACACGAGCGGAAATAATGCTATTGGTAATTCGTTGAATAGCGCGGCGTCTATGGCCAAGCAAGTGAAGATCAAGCTTGTCCCGGCCCAATCAGCTAATGGTACCTCGCCCTCAGAAATGGACAGTATGAACATTTCCGTACATGCCATAGCTACCTTTAAATCCATGGGGACATTCTTGCAACAACGTCTCAAGTCGAAAAGATTGAACGAACTGACTTTGGGGTTACAGGAGACGAATGAATCTGATGAGGAAATGAGTGAAGGAGCAAATGACAATTCTCTTACTTTTGATTTCTTTTTAAATAAGGAAGCCATTCCTTTAGAGACTACTATTTTTGGAGCAATTTTCAAAGGAATTCAAACGGAGAAAAACATAGGTAAGGTCGATCCAAATGATATTTGGAGCAAACAGCACCTCATTTTCTACAAGACTTCTGATGTTGGAGCGAAGCCACCTAAAGCAGAAAATTTCTTTAAAGACAATGAATCAGGCTTCTGCGATTCTGAAACCGGGTCATTATTCCTGCTTTTGAATGTCTTATTTGATTTGAATGAGGAAGTGAAACAATTGCACCCAGAGTATTGTGCTATTCTGACAGAAAAGTTTAGGAATTGGAATTTGACAGTGAAGCTCAACAAGCAACTAGAGGAACTTTTGATAGTGGCGAGTGGAACATTGCCAAATTGGTGTGTTCGAGTGGCTAAAGATTTCCCATTCATCCTTCCTCTTGAAACAAAGATACTATTTTTGCAGAGTACTTCTTTCGGATATTCTCGTTTGATACATAATTGGCAATTGAGAAGTGTGAGAGAATCCCCCGATGAACTGCCCCGGTACTCTTATAATGGGACCAACACAATAAGCAGACAGATTGGCAGACCTTCGAGAATAAAAGCTAGGATATCAAGGGACCATTTTTTCCCCAGTGCAATGAAAGTCTTACAAGTTTACGGAAAATCTCCAGATGTGCTTGAAATTGAGTATTATGATGAGGCTGGTTCTGGTCTCGGTCCAACTTTGGAATTCTACTCAACGATTTCGAAGGAATTTTGCAGAAGAAGCTTGCATTTATGGAGAGATGACCTATATGATTCTACTAGCTCTTCCGATACTGATGTTTATGTGTTTAGCAACAGTGGTCTCTTCCCTCGTCCCCTCGACCCAAAACAAATTGATACTGCTAATGGCCAAAAGATCCTTTATTTGTTCTCCCAGTTGGGGAAGTTTATTGCTAGAGCTTTACTAGACTCTAGAATGGTTGATTTTGACTTTAACTGTGTCTTCTTAGAGATGATTCGAAACCTGGAATTATTCGATGGAGATTTAGAAGAGAAAATTGGAGATGATTTCAAGCAAATATCAGTGTTGAAATTGATTGACCCGAAACTTTCGAAATCATTAGAGCAATTGAGGGAATTCCTGAATTCCAATGATGGCCAGAATGAGGTCGACGTTGAAGGCTTGTCTCTCACTTTTGTGTTACCGGGTTACCCTTCTTATGAGTTGATTCCTGGCGGTTCTGATATTACTGTGACAGCGGATAATATGGATCTATATATCAGCAAAGTGGTTGAAAGCTTCGTTTTCGGTGGCGTATATCATCAGTTGCAGGCGTTTGTAAAAGGCTTTTCTCAGGTCTTTCCTGTCAGTTCACTTTCTATATTCACTTCTAATGATCTCGGTGAAATATTCGGGAGCTCTAAGGAAGATTGGTCTAGAGAAGCGCTTGCGGATGCAATCAAGCCAAATCATGGTTATAATCAAGATTCGGTTACCATTGAACGCCTAATCAACGTCTTGATTGGCTTCTCAGCCAATGATCGTCGAAAATTCTTGAAATTTTTAACTGGATCACCCAGGCTTCCAATAGGTGGATTCAAGTCTATGCGTCCAGAATTCACCGTTGTACGGAAATATGCTGAGGACAACCTTATCAGCGACGATTATCTCCCTTCTGTGATGACATGTGCAAACTATTTAAAGCTCCCTGACTATTCACTGGAGACTGTCATGTACAGAAAACTCATTGATGCCATTACTGAAGGTGCAGATGCTTTTCATCTTTCATAGATGTATATATGTCGATAATAATTGGAGACGGCTCTTGATCTGTTCTTGTATTACAATTCAGCGGCATGGTTTGGGTCCAGCTGCAAATTCAAGCGTACCATTAGTAAGATATTCGAATAATATAGATTGAAATTGTTATATTAGTAATACATTACCTAAAGTATTCAATATTAAAAGGTTAAAATCATTCATTCTTATCTGAAAGGATAATTAGTTTGTTTTTTTTTGTTCTTTTATATAGTTTTTTTTTTGTGATTGTGTGACATTATAATAAATACTTGAGAATTATTGCTAAACACCTGGCAATCTTAATTGAAGAAAACATACATCAACACCAACATTAGAAAATCCAGTATAATGAAAATAAAAGAATCTTATGTAGCTTTGATATAAGGCTGATTTGAATTCTTTCCAAGAGTAGGCAATTCTCTGAATATAAAATACCAGGAAAGAAGTGCATACTGTGGAATACCGAGCACCCTGCACGATTTGAGTACGCTTGTTCAAGGAGGTAGTACTTCACAACTATAAACAATGCCAGTCAATTTGAACGCAATAATAGATGAATTGGTCAAAAGTGCACCACCTGGAGAGTTACAAAGCGTGAAGAAGAATTTGGATACAATTGTTTCCCAAGAGACACTCTTTGCTATCAACAAGTCAATTGAGAAGTTTGTCGAGCGTAATGCTCTTGTCCTCTCCGGAGCATACATTGCGAGCCATTTAAACAAAGATTCCAACTCCACGAAATATTGGGACTATATTGGAAAGCAAAAATTCAATGTGGATCTTACAAGTCGAAAAGCTATTGATCTTGAGGCCGCGGAGCCTAATGTCGATTACCCCTCCTATTTCAATGAATTGGTTCAAGGATTGAAGCTTTACGGCGATAATCATTATCCCTCCGAATTTGCTTTCACTGTCATCCCGGAGTCAGATTCAAGCATTAGTTTGATTATAATTGGAGAAAAAATCAATGCTGAAAACTTCTACACTGGGCGTTGGAAGTCAGTTTACACAGTTTCTGGTAATGGCGAATTAACAGGTCATGTCAATTTGGATATACATTACTATGAAGATGGAAATGTCAGACTTAGTTTTGAGGAACCAATCAAGCACGAATTAGGTGTTCTCTCGGCCTCATCCATACTCAACCTTATTAATAATACTGAGAACGAATTGACATTAAAGGTTGTCGATCAGTTCAACTTATTAAACCAAAACTCTTTCAAAAACCTCCGCAGATTGTTACCTGTCACAAAATCGAAGATCAATTGGGGTAAAGCTATTGGTACATACAAGTTAGGTTCCGATATTGTGAACCAGTGAAGTGACTTTAAGGCAATAGCCGGCGCCTATGAACGCAACTTTGAAATAGTCCATATAACGAAGAAGAAAACCAAAATCGTAAAAACTATTTTAGTCAAGCTTGCATTTCTGTTCATAACAGTCTGTAAGTCCCCACTGGATCTTTTCACTTTACTCCATAGTTGAGCAAAGTTATCATTCAAGAGGTCTAACGTCAGCATTTCCTGCCGAATGCCCCCGTGTATGTCATTGTCAACTGTAGTTCTAAACTGATGGAGAGTCTGCGCAAGTTGATCAAATCTTTGATTATTTTGTTCCTCTCTATGATTGTATAAATTTGACATCTTGATGTTTGTTACTCGACCGTTCCCGTTCCAACTGTTTTCACCTTAACGCGCGCATTTTGATAATTCGGATTATATGCAGTCATATAAACTACTTATCGAACATCCCGCAGGAAGTGCGAATATTGGGAGTACTCCTCTGGCTCTGGATTTTGTCCCAAAAAACTTGTCTGAGGTACCCGGTGACTTGAATAATTTGAGGCACCTTGGCTCCTTGAATATTTAGAGTAGTCAATATGTTGGGGAGAATTACCAAAACCAGCACTTGTTGGCTGTTGCTCCAAATAATTCAGGAACGTCTCAGTATTTGGGCGCTCCGATAATGGAGAAGGATATGGTAAAGTGCCCAGGGAATGGCCGGCAGTCCTCAGATTCACAATTTGATCAAGGTAACCATCGTATAGTTTCGTTTGTGAATGTACTTGATCAAGCAAGATACCGAGTTCATCTTTCCGACTGCTATACTTATCAATAAGCAATGCCAAGGTAGTCTTTAAGGGGACAATTTCATTATAAAGCTTAGTGACTTCATCTTCACTTACATTTTCAGGATTTGCTGATAAGAGTGCCAATAATTTTTCAACGTTTTTGGACTCAAAATTCACAAGACGATGCTCTAGGGCCAGTTCTCTTGCCTGGTCCTCTGGAGTTTTCGGCATGACAGGTGAAACATAATTTAGAGGAAATATACCAACTTTACCATTAGAGAGCATTCCTCTCCACCAGTCGCGATATACCGATTCAATTACGGTGATCACATCGCCTTTCTTAAAAGATAGCTCATCTGGCTCGTATGAGATCAAATCATACAATGCGCACACCTTTTTAACACTAGCAATACTAGCAGTCCCAGGAAGATCATCATCCCTTCTTTCAGCCAGACCTGTCACTTGTTCGCTAGTGGTAGATCTATTATTCAAATGGTCAGTATCAGGAAGTGGTTTGTTTTGTAAAATGGATCTTTTCAATGATTGCTCTCTCTCGTACTCTTGTACCGATAGCTTAAGAGCTCTTTCTAATTCCAATTCCTCGTTCTTGCGATCTTCTGTTGATAATGTCTTCTTCTCCGGCTTACTGGGCGGTGCGCTCAAATATTGTGGATACTTCAGCTTCACTAAGTCCAAAGCATTTTTGATAGGTTTTAGGGAAGGATCTTTATCAAAAGACTTATTCAATTGAACGATAACTTCAGCAACACGGAATTTAACCAGTCTGTGCAATTTCTTATCTCCTAACTTCTTGATCAACGATTCCTGAAGGAATGAAGTTGAAGCAATTTCTTGCTTCATCCTCGAACCACAGTTTTCTGCTGCTGCAACAATCAATGATAGTGTCCGTAGGATCACATTAGCATCTTTAAGGGCGAGCCGTGCTTTGATTAACTTCAAGGCTTCTTTAGTATTTGTTTCGGGATTATCCGAGATACGGTCACAGGTATCCAATATATATTGCCAGTTATCCCCCGTCAAAGTCGCGTCTGTTGCTTTCAAAACCAGTTTCTCCAAATCCGTCATCATAGATAATACAGATATTAGTAAGTCACTTGAATTTGGTTCGGGACTGCGGCGTAAGCGAATATGCACACCTCCTGAAATGGCGGCGGATATCTTAAGTACGCCAAAGTGACGCGGTTCCATTGAAATGATCAAAATATCAGTCAACAATAGAGTCTCTTTGTAATCATCTTTTCGGCTCTTCATATATATTACGCTAGTTGAAAATTGTAAATTTGAAGTGCTTGACTTCACCTCTAGTGGTGAGTGTCTGTCTCACAGACCACTCTGCGCCCAATTATTTACAAAGACAATAACTACGTTATTATTGTTTTCTCCAAAAGAAGAAAACCACAGAGTAGGAGGAAATGTTTTAAAGCTTTTTATTTATCCGTGAATTTAGTGAATAATACTCCTATTCAATAATCATGCATATAAACATTCACTACCTCTCCCATAATAAGAACTGCCTCCGCGGACACGCGCATTTGTTTAGCTAAGTTTTTTTTTCTTTCTTTAATATTGAAAAGAAATATGTTGTCCCCTGAAAAAATTGGCGACTCCAACCGGCGCAGAGGGTCTTCTGTTGGTAATTTCAATCTTGGAGATACCGCCGCTCCAGGGTTCTCCACAATGAAAACCACTTCAGAGCAACGTCGCAAGCTGGTCCAAAGAATCCAAGAGTTGAGCAAGGAATCAAAATCTGACATTGCGATCATGAAGAAGATGTGGGTCGCCTTCCGGGAAATCTGCTCTAGACATACATGGGTTTTGCCTCTACTTATTTTGATCTTCTTGTACGGAACATTCTTGTTTGGGGACAAGAACTCGCATATTCATAAAACGCTCGAAGCCATGATTATTCCTTCTTACCCCATTGATGGTACGGATCAATATGGGAAGGGAGTAAATGACTTTTATTTCGTTGGATTCTACACTATTTTCTTCACTTTTCTCAGAGAATTTATGATGTGTGCTGTAATGAGACCATTGGCCATAAAGTTAGGAGTCAAGAAGCCCGGAAAAATCAACAGATTCATGGAGCAAACTTATTCTATGTTCTATTATGGAATCTCAGGGCCTTTTGGATTATGGGTTATGTCTCATACTCCATTGTGGTTTTTCGAAACTAGGCCGTTCTATGAAAGCTATCCGCACAAGACGCATGACTGGTATTTTAAAGTTTATTACCTAGGCCAAGCTGCATTTTGGGCTCAACAATCCTTGGTCTTAGTTTTGCAACTTGAAAAACCACGGAAGGATTTTTATGAGCTTATTGTGCATCATATTGTCACCATTGCGTTGATCTGGTGTTCTTATAGATTTCATTTTACATGGATGGGATTAGCTGTTTATGTCACTATGGATGTTTCGGATTTCTTTCTTTGCACGTCTAAAACATTGAATTACATCGATTCTATCTTGACAGGACCATTTTTATTGGTTTTTCTTGTTGTGTGGGTTTATTTGAGACACTACATCAACTTGAAGATATTATGGTCGGTTTTGACGGAATTTAGAACAATTGGCGAGTGGGAACTTAACTGGGACACCCAACAATACAAGTGTTGGATCTCGCAACCAATTGTTTTCGGATTAATCTTTGCTTTGCAAATTCTCAATTCATATTGGCTTTTCTTGATTCTCCGTATCGTTTACAGGTACATTGTGGGTGGAGTTGCCGAAGATGAGAGAAGTGACGATGAGGATGAGATTGATGATCAAGAAAACGAAAAGAAAAACCAATAGATTCGCAGAGCAAACCATTAATGTTTCTAAACACACAGCTCCAATATAAAACCGAATTCGATTATTTAACTATGTACAGCTATTATGCGCAATTTCAACTAAAGTATATATACTCACTTCTGAGTTGACCTGTATTCGGCAAATGCCCCATACCTTCTCTCCACACCTTGTTGAGCAGCCTTAGACAAAATTCCACAAATGACAGAGGAAGTTCTCATCGAATCATCGTTGGAGGGAATCGGGTATGTCAACAAAGACGGTTCCATGTTAGTGTCACATAATCCAATCGTTGGAATTCTCAGTTTGATACACTCATTAATACAATTTCTGTTTTCAACAGGGTTTAATAAAACAACCAAGTCGGGCTTAATCAAAGAATCTTCCAGAGTTGAAATATTGCGGTTAGTAGGAGCATCGCTAAGGTCGACCTCAACCTTTTGGTGACCACCAATTTGCTTAGAAACTTCAGTGAAGTTGGTGATTGTACCTGGAATCCATCTATGAGAAACGTAATATCCCTTACTTCTCTTCGCGGCTTCCTCCAAAGCACGATGCTGTTCCCAGTTTCTCGAAGTACCAACATATAATATAACACCTCCTCTAGTTGCAACACTCTCAATAACCTTAGTGGCTCTTCTCAAAGCAGCTAAGGTTTCATTCAAATCAATCAAATGAATTCCCTCATACTCCCCATAAATGAATGGTTGCGTGGAAGGTCTCCAGATAGCCTTTGAATGCCCCAAATGACATCCTGCAGCCATCAACGAGGAGATCGTAACTTCATCAATACTAGTTGGATTCTTCACGTCATTGCTTGGATCATAAACATCGGAAATAGACGATCCCAATCTACCTGACTGTCTAATGTGTGCAAGCTGTCTCAAAAATAATTCTTGAGATGAGTATGGCTTATAGTCCGGGGTTGGCTTCAAGTTAGGATATTGGTTGATGTAAGTACTGGATGCTGTGGTCTTGATCTTTTGAGAGATTGAATCATTTTCTGATACCGATTCTTGCAATGAAGATTTGGGATTCTTAGACCATGGTCTATTAGCAACATCACTTGAAGAAAGCTTCATATTTTTAAATAAAAACAGCTCCATTTCTTCATCCAATTGCTTAACCTTATCTTGGTCTTCGATTCGGTCCAATTGAGATTGTAAAGTTTGTAGCCTTTCATGAACCAAGTCGGACGGGATAGAGTTTAACGCTGAGATGGAATTCCGGGTTTGATTCTTTAATTCTCTCAAGGCTTTCTCTTTGGCAATAGCTTCTTCCTCTCTAGCAAGAGCGTCAGCTAAAGCTTTCTCTCTCATTTCTTTCTGTGAGGATAAATCCGCCAAGGGAGAAATAGAACTTGAACGGGTGGCCATCCTTGCGAGGGAACCACCCCTCGAAAGCTTTCCACGTAATCCTATCATCGGCAATGCTTTAAATGGAGCTATAGTTCACGCGAACAAATCTCACCAAAAATTTTCCGTATTGATATGCACACTACCATTTTGGTATCACACAAGCTCCAATGAACATGGGCCTCGATAAAATAAGTTGGACAGAAGCTAAATCTGTCGATGATTTCATCCAGCAAATAATTCCAATAGCAATTAGGGGTCAAAATGTACCTATGACAGTATTTTTAAATCGTTTGCAGTTGAGTGATTTAAGGGTCAAAATCTCTACGCGGTTGACTGTTCACGAGATTAATGACCTCAATAAAATCTCCCTCATAGGTTTAAATTCTTTTGACGATCTTCTAGATAACTTGAAGAACCTTTATTTTGAGCCATGCCCGAAGGCCATTGCAGTTTGTAATTGGTTTTGTTATGACAAATCGCCAGAAATCCAGTTGCACAGAGCCAATGAACTTCTCTGGCGCTTACACAATATCTGTGATTTCACTAAAATGCGTGCCTACGTTAGACTAGCACCCCAAGAACATAGAGATGGCAATTCATTCTGGGATGAAAACCTAGATTTTCCTGAGTATCCTCAATTTAAAATAATTACTTCGAGATACACTTATTTGGCTTCGTCAGCGGCTTCATCACCGCTTGAATCTTCATCTTCTCCCCCGGCTCCATTCTGGCCAAATTGACTAGCCAAGGAGCTAATGTCAAAATTTCCCCCTGGACCGCCAGCACCAGCACCTAATTGGCTAGCTAATGAGCCGATGTCAAAATCACCACCTGGGCCACCAGCTCCGGCACCTTGAGCGAGTAATTTGGAAAAGTCCATATCACCAGCGCCACCAGGACCACCAGGACCACCAGGACCACCAAAATTCATCATGTTGGACATATCCTCTTCAGCCTGCTCCTCTTGCTCATCTTCATCAACCCACTTGTCGAAATCCGTCTTAATATAATGCAACTTCAACTTCTCCTTCAATAAACGTGGCCAGTAATCAGCTTGGGCCTTCTTCTTTCTTAAAACAAATTGAATGTGGTTTCCAGCTTCATGTTTGTGAGAATTTTCAGTATCGATTTCATCGAAGAAATCCAAACTCAACTCGTAATGGGAAGCACCATCGCTTGAGTCCGCCGAAAAGGCTAAGTTTGAAGAGGTCAAATCAATCTTCGTGTTAACTGGATCTTGAACTTGAATAGTCAAATAGACAACATTTTTAGTTGGGTCAGACTCATTAGAGCGTTGAGCCCATAATACAACAGGATGGACAGCCATTTTTTCTTCGAATGTGCTGTTTGATAGGGAGCAAGCAGAATAAATAATCCGACGATTAGGACGTGTAGAGATCGCGGGCGTTCGAGAAGGTTCGATCACGTGCTTCAATTAGGAAATGGACTTTTCAAGGAAAGGGCCAAATTAAAAAAAAAGACGTAGACGAATCATGATATCATATATTCAGCTTTATCGCAATACAAACATTCAGCACTGTTACTTAATCATATACAAGCCACCGGTGTAGGTTAGAATAGTACAGGGCCGAAAAATATAGTTACTATGGTACTTACATCATAGGAGTATCATGTGACTTAAATATAAAAGGCATAGTGTTCTGTTCCTATTATATCCCCCTTCTACTATTAGATAGCTTCATTCAATTGCAGTTGGCAAATTTTTAAAGCTCACCTCACAAATACCCCAAACGATGGGGTTGTGCCATTGTTAGACGCCTTTTAGAGAGCTATTTCTCTTTTGAGGGAGGTAGGAGCTTTACGCTTACGATTGTGAGCCTTCTTAAATGAAGAGAACAATTATTTGTAAGGAAACAGCCTTAGAAAGGAATTATACATGACATCTAGGTCAAGAAAGAGTCTTGAAAATTTTATTTTGGATCCTTGGTCCTGTGAATCTCCACACTCGGTTACCCCGTATTCTGGCATATAGATATACGAAAGCAATCGATGTAAGAATGATTTATTAACTTTTCTGACCAGAAGTTTTCTCTTCGCCCCAATGACGATTGATAATCTACCTTTAGAAATTCAAGTAAAGATACTTCAGCTAGTTCCTCAAAGTTCGTTGAAGCTAACGAGTTCACACTTTTACTTATTGTATAATGACTTATTCTACGATAAGCTACTAAGAACATTTGGCGATGATGTGATTGTTATTTTGATGAAAGTATATACACAGCTAAGAGAGTACATGAAATCGCTCGATTCTTTTCGACTAGAATCCCGACTTGTCGCCTCTAATCGTTTGAACTTAACTGATCTCGGCAAACTTGCGCCAATCAACCCTACCCAATTGCTTCGATCCGTTTACGTGAAGGATTCCTGGAGGTATATTTATTCCCTTTTGAAAAACAAAAGACTCTTCGCTGAATATTCTGATTATAAAATTGATCAACCCACAAACTACATCTACAATCACTATGTCGAAATCAACAGAACATACCTACTTTCATACACTAAGGACATATGGTTGGCACCAGGCACTTACAATCTAAATATAGGCCTTGTGATAAAGAGTGGGTCGGGTCTTGGAACGACTAAATTCGAGGTTGAATATGAAAATTCTGATGGGACTGTCACGCTTCAAACGTTTTTTCCGCCGATGAACATAAAGGAGATATTACCAAAGAATCAATTCTGTTTTTTGAAAGTAGGTGAGTTTACCCTACCTCAACTGGAGAGGAGCTGCCATACATGTACTTCTTGTTCTAAGATGCATAATCAATTATTCAAAGTTAAATTGACGATGGAAGAAATTGGGCTTTATTTAAAGTCAGGGTTCAGTATTTTTTTTATTGATATATCTTCACCGTCAACTCTCTTCAATGACTATGATTTGCTATTCTATTCGTGCCAAGAGACAGACTACAAATTTTTTATCAATTTACCGTTAAAGAACTTTTACAGAGCTTTGAATGATGTCCAAAACCCAGAATATTCAAAAGAATGCGACCAATTCCAATCAGACAGAGAAAATGTTTTAAATGAGTCTCAGAAACGGCTAATTACTGACAAGCACAAAGAAGAACAAAATGATAAAGAGTGGAGTACAGATTCCGAGCTTATACAATATTCAAATTTCTTCTACCGTAATCGATACAATCAAAGGAATTTCAGATTCAACACAGTCTATCAGAAGCGGCAATTCATAAACAGATTTGGAGATTTCCAAAGTAATAACAAGAATCAACAGTCTCCAGACAAATGTGCCTATGATATTTACGACTTAAAATGGAGAATTCCAATCCTTGGTGAACTTTAACCATTTAAATTAATACTCAATAACTTAAGTCCCATTCAAATATTAAAGTTCATGCTCCCCACCTACAAAGACAATTTCAGTATTTGTAAATAAAATACAGCGCTATGCAAATCAATGACATATACTCTAGAATGAAATAACCTTCAGGACTGTAGTTCCCATCACTACTGTCACCACCATTTGTATTTCAGAAAGCGAAAAATGTAGCAATTATATAAACGAATTCAAGCCACAAAAGCATATAGAATCAGTTTCTTCAAAAATATCCGAAACCTCTAAATTACGTGTAAAGAAGCCTACCCTATAAATATTTCATCATTGAATAACAACAGATCCATAGCAATAAAATTGAATTCCTATAAATTTTAAACCTTGAATTGAAACCTATCAATTTCTGGCTCCCAATATATATCAAACATTTCAAATAAAATATATAATGAGCAAAACAATAGTTATGCCCATTGGAAGTTTATATGAACTTCACACAAAACCCTCTTCAATATTGTATGAAATACACTTAGAGTTATGTGTTTTTTTTGACCGAAATACACTAAAATGGTCAGTAAAACTAACATGGTGGTAATTGAGATAAAAGGTAAAATATAAAGAAAAAATATGATCCCTCAACTTTATTATTATTCTAAGAGGTTTGCTATTTATTTGAAAATTAACTATCTAACATTATTCGTACAGATATATCTGTATGATATAAAATATGGAATTCAATGATTAATTGCAACCCTCCAAAAGCGAGATTGCATTTAGAATGATCTATATGTGTAAATACTGGGATTGCGTGGAGATTAAACCTACTGTGAATATCTATTATGGTAAATTACAATTTTTGTTGCAAAGTATGCCTTTGTTTATTTTTTTATAGTTTTAAATATACACATTCCTCGCGATTCGAATATTGAATATCACAGCAATAAAATATTTTTAATATAAGTAGTCACAAAGATAAATATATAATTACAAGAGTTCATCACTACATAGATTGACGAAACTTCTTGTTTTTTTAGCTGTAGATTAATTACCTTGTATCACATAATGTTAAATATGCGTATTTCACAATTTAGACCTTTATTTTTAAAACTACGATACCTCATTTAAAGATGCTTTTAGATGAAAAAAAGGCAGTGCTACACATGCTTAGATTGAAAGGGGAAGTATACTAGTTTATTTATATACGCCCACCGAATTATTGAATTAGACTTCAATTGCTAATTGCATTGGTAGTCATATGCAAATCTATATTAATATATGGATAACTCATTTTTGTTCAATATAGTTTACTTCAGATCCATTAATCATCATTATGAATAAGGGAAATTTGGTCATTAGGTGTATTTGGAAAGTATTCTTCAAGGGACATTATCGGGCATAATTGTACCGGTGGAAATTAAACTTATTATTTTATTTATTTTTATATTTAGTAGAGGAGTACTCATCTTTAAAATATATACGAAAGTATTTATAAGAATGTTGGATAGGAAAACGCTTTTTATAAGGAGGATGCATGTATATTTTTAATTATTCTATCTTTCTAGAGATATACTCGATTTATTGTGTTAATTTCATCTGCAAATTTATGTTCAAAAAGCATTTGCGAAGATTATAGTGGATCAGTTTCAATTGCTCTAATTCAATGATTGCTTAAACATTTTTTTCTAATACTATAAATACGTGACATTAAAAGAATGGCTTGATTAGGGAATTGCAAAATTTCGAGGACGTTGTGATTTTGTAGTAGATTTGTGTACGAGGATGTATCATGTAATTGAAATTACGATTTAGATAATGTATATGACAAGGCCATAATATTAAATAATATTAACTTGTAGGACTATGTACGGTTTATTTCTTTCAGGAATTATGAAATTATTTGAATATGATTTTATGCATGATTTTTAGATCAGAACCTAGTATTATAATTTGGTGGGGAGAGTAAAGTAAAGTAACTTATATGAATATATGCAAAATGCCCTATATGTTACGGAAAAGACTTGTTGGTCTCAGAATTATTAAGTATTCGGTGCCAAGTGGCGTATTGGGGAGTTTTCTTTTGATCTTCGTAGTGTTTCTAAACAGTGTTCGAGGCGTTTATTTTGAGGATGGCGCTATTTGCAGATATAAATAGTATGAGATACATGGTGATTATTACATGAATTTAAAAAAAAGTAAGATCTCATTTAAAATAGTCGTCTTCCGTAGGTAGAGCCAGATTATCATTTTTGCAACTATCCACATAAAGCCAGTATGTGGTTAGGTCCGTATTTTGCATAAAATTAGGTTGAGATATTAGCTGAAAAGATGGAGCGCCGACTTTAACTGATTCTTCATATACCCTTTTGTCGTCGTCACTAGTATGTATCCCAGGTTGGTTATCACTGGTCTTAGGTTTGTAAGATAATGTTGGTAGTGACAGCGGTTGAAAATGCGATTTGTAAATACCGGAATCTCTGTCACTGACATTGAAATCACCGGCATCGTTTGAATTGAACCGATTTCGCAATTCTGATTGCAGGTCATTGATTGGTAATTCAGGAAGACGCGTGATTTCAGGTTGGTCTGCTTTTTTAGATAAGAATCCTGGGAATTTTCGATATTGGCCGTTGTTTGGCATTGTTGATATCTCATCATAGTAGTCGTTCTTTATGAGCCCTTGATTCACAAAATCATCTAAAGAATATTCATCGTCTCCGTGGTTTAAGTCACTCCGATGTGGTTTTCGCTGTGCGTCAGAGATACGGTTTTTAAAGTATGGCTTCCGGGTTTCGAATGGACTGTAATCAAAATTCTTTGGTGTAGAATTAGCATTGGAAGGAAAGTATCTCAAGTTTGAGTTCATATTGAATTGAAAAAGATCAGAAAATGATTGGAAGTTTTTGGGTACGTAGCATTCATTGAACCAGTTGTCGTTGTATTCAGGGAATGGATTGAGGCGGCGAAAATGAGGAGAATAATATTCATTCGATTTTTCAGGCCCTGGGGTAATATTGCTAGGTGAGAACCGGCTCAAAGTTTTGTACCACTTTTGATAGCTCTGTTTAACTCTGAAATTCTGGATCTGACTGTTATTATGCAAATAATAATCGTTCTGCAATTCCCATAGTTTTGGTTTACCAGCATCATAGATATAGTTTCCTAAGAATAAATTAATAGCTTCTTGACGAATCAGATCCATAAAAGAGTTGGAGTATATCCTTTTGATACTGTTAAGAATGTCACGGGTATGTGAAGACCACTGATTTATTCTTCTGTAGGAATCCATTGTGTTAACCAAATTTGATCCCCCATATTGAACGGCAATTGTATCTCCATGGTCGTGAAATATTTCAGTTAAGATGTTTATGAGGTCGGAATCATAATCTAGGTCAGCTGTTTTAGATAGAATACCCAAGCTTCGAAGCTGGTGCGATAATGCTTCTTTGCATATTATAAATTGAGCAGCATTGGTTCTATCGAGACAATCGATGCAATTAGTTCTTATTATACCTTTCTGTATTTTTGTTGACGTGAAATCTACTCCATTATGAAAGAAACCTGTTTCGTCTATCGAAGAACACGCTATTGCTTGCAAGGGACCAATTACATCCATATTCTTTTTTGAATGCTTGGACATATCAAATGAGTGATATCGTAATTTGACCTCCGAGGGTAGAAATTGATTTAGGTATTTGAGGCAGTCTTGAAAATGTTGATTCAATTTCAGCTCCCTGGGTTGTTTCTCTTTGGTTTTTATCAAGTTTAAAATGATAATAGGCGCACCATAACGCGACAGTAAGTCATTAAAGTGCATTGCTGAGCTTTGGTAATAAGGATCGGAAAGATTTATTTCAATTGGAGGTTTGGGTAACCTATTAAGATCCTGAGTCCAATATAGTGGAATCGAACCTCGGTGTTGAACAAAGCTAGTAAATCGAGGATTCGCATAAAAGCCATACTTAGGATCATGAAACGAGGTGATTAGCATATCTGATACTATTTGTTCCGTTTCAACTTCATTGGCCACATTGCCTCTATCGTTGACCCCTCGCTTTAAAAACCTGGCCCCTGCAAAATGGTGAGA
The DNA here is from genome assembly GCA_030573135.1 of Clavispora asparagi. Taxonomy (NCBI): domain Eukaryota; kingdom Fungi; phylum Ascomycota; class Pichiomycetes; order Serinales; family Metschnikowiaceae; genus Clavispora; species Clavispora asparagi. Next base: position 33,248 of record JAJMCU010000045.1, read on the forward strand.
TCTCCTGGCGATTATAGTGATGTAAATTTTGCGTCCATAAATGGATATGTTAGCTTGATCAATGAATCCGTGAATGATCGGTTGAAACCACTCGTATGTTGCAACATCGGGTTGTGACAAAACTGGTTGCAAAAGCAAATTGTTCCAAACGAACCTTTCGTTGTGCTCAAATATTTCCTTAGTGGGTTCTTGCTCTGCTCTCAAAGAATCAAGGGCAGCCTTTTTGTGACGCAAAAAATTTGTTTGTAATGAATTGGTGAGATCGTAGGTGTAGCTGAAGTAGAATGTTTTGCCCAAGTCCAAATATTTGAATATGGAAAGGAGCTTTTCTTCATCAGAGTATTTTTCAGGTCGTTTATAATTGAGATCTAGAGGTATAAGTTTCGTTTCATCGATATGATAAATAAAATGTCCTCCAATAATCGCCACTTGGCTGCATTTCGTAACGACAGAAAGATAGTATCCTTTCGTGAATTTTATGAACCCAATAATGCCATACGCTTGTGCAATTTTATGGATTCCCCCCTCTATTGTTTCATTGAGCCCATTGATAAGCTCAATCATATCCTTTCGCGTATAAAAGTAATTTTTATCTTCAATAACGTTAAGAGATGATGTATTGGATGAACTGATCTCAATAATTCTGAAAAGACTCTCTTTCGAGTTGCTTCCAACTATGTACATCGTTGTTTTAGAGTTGTAAACAGTAAATCTTTGAAGAATGATTCGCTTGTTGCTTAACTCTGGGCCAATGTTCACATTTTGATCACAGGCTTCTTCGTCCGTCGAAAATCCTGATGAATCGCAAGCTGATCTGTCGTCCGGATTTTCGTTATCATTGTTCGGAAGTTCTGGTGATTTTATCGAGAAAATATTCTCATGGGAGCCCCTTTTTGAGGTGGACTCGTTCATTCAGTTCATTCACCCGTCCTTAGGTTAAGTGGTCCAGATAAATATATGGTGTGCATATTACCGTATACAAACAGGGGACTGTTGAAGTCTCTCAATAGACAACAAAGCGTCTGCAGGAACATTCGATTCTTCCATAGGTTGGTAACTGAGTCTTATATTTGCTTATCTAGACTATTCAAAGTCTTTATAATTCTCTCTCTCAATATGTACCAATCACTGGGAAATTCTTCTCTACAAATAGTGTCGTGAGCATTCTGAAACGCTTATTAATCATTCCATGAGTTTCAATCCGAGTCAACTAATTTAATAATCACAATTGTTAAATTAGAGCTAGCCCTAGGATGATTTTTAGTCAACCATGAGTATTGGTAAGTATAGCCGGGTGGTATTAGTCAGAATATTCTTGACCTTCCATGGTTGATGCTAGGAATTCAGAATATCTGATATTGTCCTGTATATAGATATTCATTTCAACAGCTACAACCGCCAATGTGCACCGTTTTCGATTTATTCAGTTGTATCTAGATCCTCCAGTCAAGTTCTTCTAATCTTCTTCTTGTTGTTGCTCGTCTCTTACCTCCACCAAAATCGTCAACTTCTCTTCTCATGTTTTCTCTCTTTAGACGTCTTGAATTTCTTTCCCTTTCAATCTCTCTCTTCTCTATCTCCCACGGACTCAAAATTTCAATAAAAGGTTCCCAAACTGCATTTCCATTGTGAATGCTGCTGTCTGTACGAATCCTAATATTTCTTTCAAATATTAGTCCGGCCAACTGTTGGTACTTGTGAAGCTCGTGGTTATATGTACCATCGATCAACTCCTTTTTCAATCTAAGGATCATTTCATGTAAGCCATGCGCAATAGCCGGCTTAAATTCCAGGGATAAGCCTAGGTCAGCAACAACTATCTCAGCAAACTGCTCTGGAGATATTTCTGTTTGGACAAGGTCCCACTCAAATTTATCTTCATAAAGTTTTTTGTCCAAATTAACGGATATATCAATAATCACATGATATTCATTTCCAGGAGGCAACTGTGAATTGTTCACAAAGTTGTAATCCTCTATCTGTTTGTTTATAGATTCGACAATATCCAGGTGAATCAGGTTAGGCAACTCCAATTCAGTACAAATAAGAGAGGCAAATTGTTCGGGGGTAATCAAACTTTCATTTACATTCCACATGAAAAAATCGATCAACTTCGAGGCCCCAGCATTATACTCGATATTCAACTTAATTGGAATCAAAGCTTCTGCAACTATCTTAGCTGATGTTTCGTGGAATATATCGTCAGTAAATATCTCAGAAGATCTTGCTAACCGCGCCGGCTTCAATAGGTGCTTCTGAACGGCGGTTATATTGTGTGTGCTTGCACTAGGATAAGAAGTTGCGGAAGAATTTCCGTCCTCTTCGTATTCAAAATCGTCATTAACGTTATCGAATTCGGCGTAGTTTATTTGCTGGGCATTTCTTTTTGCAGAACGCTCTTGTGGCACATTGTTGGCAATAATAGCACTATCTGGATCCTTTGTAATTCTTGAAACAAACCCAGTGCTAAGTGCCTGGGGCTGAAAGGATTGGGCTTGGTATGCCAAAGACATGTTGTGTTGTTGGGATGAGTGGTCAACGAGAGAATATATGCGCGTCCAAAGTTGTGATATGTGCACGACAATTCCAACTCCACATCACAACAAAATCATGGACAGTGAAGCAATCTTAAAGAACTTCTTTGATAGATCTAAGATTGAGGGATTCTCGGTCGCCGACAATCTCAAAAAAGATCAGGTTGTTGATGTCTCCGAAAGCATTCTCAATGAGCTTCTGCAAGCGGTTCGACTACAACATTCGCATCAATTTGAACTAGTTATGAATAATATCGAAAACGGATTCGAGATCGATAAATCGTTGCTACCGGAGATGAAAGAACTCAGAATTTACACCACTCAAAGCTATTCCCTATCACACCTTGTTGAAAGTTTAAGGGCCATTGAGAGTGAGTGCGAAGCGCATGATGGTATCATATCCGAGAAGATACTGCTCCGTATGGAGTCCTTAAAATCGAAAACTATAGAGCTTCAAAAGGCGTTGAAAGATATCATTATAAGCAAGGAGGCGATTTCTACAAAGCCTAAATTTTCTAAATGTTCAAGTCTATTGGAATCTGATTAAGGCGAGACATTATCTATATTTGTCACCTCCTCGTCTGGTGGAAGATCTCCGACCCATTTCCATATGTCAAATGTCCAGTTTAGATCCCTTCTATCTCCAATAAAATAGGAACTCTGTATTCCTCCTCCTGGGTGCTCGTGTATATAAGTTAAGCGACCAATCCTTGAATGAACTAATGCCATTGCACACATTGTGCATGGTTCATGTGTAGTGTAGAACAATAAATTATGACATAGGTACCCAAGCTCTTCGTTTTCGTTTTGTTTTCGTTTTTTCTTTTCATCTTTGGCTACCATATCAATAGCTACCATGACACTATGGTGCAACGGGTGAATTTCCCTCAAGTCATGTGCGATGTAGAGAATCTCAAGTTTACCCGTCAATTTATCTTCCTTTGCAACTATAGTTCGGGTTGGATACTGGTGAGATGACGGCACAGAATTCATGAGTGTGTTTATTATGAATCTCTCTTGGAGAATATCAAAACTCGCAGTAATCAAATCTTGATGGTTTGGATTTCCTCTCCACGAAACGGGCCAAAATTCTCTGCTCCAGATATTAGCACGTTCCTTTGAAAGTGGTAGCTCTCCGGGAATGCTTAAAATATGAAACGTATCTGGATTTATTTGATCGAATGAGTGTTCGTGCAAAAATGAAATGAGCAGTTCCTTCGATGCTACTAATGAAGTAGAACAGACAATCGCTTCAATCATAACAGGAGAAACTCCCTCTCTTTTTCTTAAACGTTTAATATGATTAAGATCTGTCAAGTCTATGGTTCTAATAGTTTCCTCAATAAATTTAAGAAAGGGCTTGGTTTCTTGTGGGCCAATATCACATGCCCAAACTTCCACTAAGCAAGGACTTTCATGATCTGTTTTTGAAAAATTAGATTTTCTGATCTGCTGAAGGGATTTTTCTATTGTAAAGTTTCGCAAATCCACATTTGGTGGTGTCTTCAATTTGCCCATTGATGAGGTTCGTAGTATTTGTTGATTGTGGCGCGCGATTGTATTTAATCCAAACTATACATGAACAACCACGTTAATTTGATCTCATATATTACGACATACTTCCCGGAGGTCTCAGAGCAAAATCTATTGCGTGTATCAGAATTAGATGAAAATTTGAAGACTTTTTCAAATTTCCTACAGAACACAATTGTTATTCCCCGAAATGGAAATAATTCCAATCAACGAGTCTTAACTGATTTAACGAATAATACTGACTCAAAGCACCAGAGTTACAATGAGTTTATTAATGATTTTCTAACTTGTTCAAGAGAAGCTAATGGATTGACGTTACCTGGTATCAATGATGTTTCTCGGTCTGGAAGAACAACATCCAACCCGTATCTGAATTTCCAAGTTCACGTTTTGAAGGATGCATTATGGGCCAGACTCTGTGACAGAATCGGGAGAAAACGCTTCGTTGAACTTTTGAATAGCAATATTTGCTTCATCTACCATCCTGAAACAAACACGTATGCTTGTCTTTTTGAAAGTAGAAAAGCAAACATGAAGAAATCTAAAGAGCTCATCTACAAACGTAGAATGTTTTATAGATGGCGCTGGCACTACACTGAAGTTCAATTAATTACTTCATCAGCTGATGATCTAACTAGATTGATATTTAATGTTGAGTTGGGCACAAAAAATTTGCCGAAGAAGTACAGAAAGATTTTACGAATTTTGCAAGTCGCTAAAAAGAACGAAGAGAGACTAAAGTATAGATACATTTTTACAGAAACAGTGGAAGAAAGATCATCTAACCAATCAGTCTTCAAGAATTCATCAAAGTTTCTGGATGTGCTTCGGTTTATCTTTATCGTTATTGATAAAACCTTTCCAAGAGATGCATTTGGATATAATGATAATAGAGGAATCATAAGGAGGAAGATAGTCGAAATATTAAGCGCTCAACGGCTTGAAACTTTTGAAATTAATTTTTTGAGCTCGAATCTTAAGTTATCGACAATCCCTTGGTTGGGGAAATCGCAAGAAATGAAATCAGTTCAAGATAGAAACATGCGTCAAGAGATGTGCTCACACTTTCTTAGATGGTTTTTTGGAAATTATTTGCTTAAGTTGGTCAGAAGCTTTTGGTATGTTACAGATTTCAACAATGAATCAACCGATAAAGATATAACTTCTGCATTTTTTACACATGCTACTTGGAACAGGCTTAGTGGTAATTGGTTGAATGGTTACATTGAAAAATATCTAATCGAGATTAGCGACGAGAATAACCTACCATCAAAGTACAATCATGGAATCTTGAGATTAATACCTAAAAAATCAGATTTTCGCCCCCTTTGTGTTCCTATGAGACAGAAAAATGGCTTGAAAGATGGACGCCATGCATATGATCGTGATATAATCAGACCGGTCCGAGACATACTAAGAAATCAACAGAAGAAAGTTGATGCAGATTGCAAAATTCGATGTTATTCCGTTCGTGATATATGCGTTCATCTTTCTAGATTTGCGAACACTCTTGGCAATCGAAATGATGGCCAAATTCCATCTTTGTATGGTGTTAAATTCGATATGAAACACTGTTACGATAATTTGAACCAGGCAAAAATAATTGAATGCATTGAACTACTTTTTCACGACGAGAGCAGAGAAGAAAAATTCTATGTTAGGAATTATCTACGTCACAAGGAATCCTCAAACTACCGCAAAATGTTCACATCTATTGCTAAAAGAAAACAAATTGTCAATTTCAATATTTTCGATTATCCTCCAAGTACTGGTGGAAGAAACGTATATTCTGATCAATGCCGAACTGTTTCTTTCACCAGAGGAGATATTATTGATATTGTAAAAGACCATGTACTCAGTTCAACCATAGAGATACCACAACGGAGAGATAAAATCTTCACAAGAAGAATAGGTGTATTTCAAGGGTTTCCATTACTGGCTACCTTCTGTGATATTGTCTACAATTCTCTAGTTGACGAGGTTCTTCTGCCTGCTTGGGAAAACCTGGAATCAATTCTTCTTCGCTTGGCCGATGACTTTTTATTTCTTTCTACAGAAAAAAAGGAATGTGATGAGATTCTACGTTTAGCAACGTCGAGAAGAGCAACAGAGTACGGAGCATTCGTGAACAATGAAAAGTGTAGCACGGTGAATCATGAAAATCCGATTCTACATTTCGTTGGCTTGGAAATTGACATTCGGACATTGAGCTATCGAAGAAACAATGTACTGGCCTACAAAACTTACACCAACAAGTCGTTTAAGACAGTGCTTTCACATCTTGAATGGAGTTTCAACTTAAAACTCAATGATTTTACGTTGGATACGACCATGGTTACGACAGAAGCTATCTTAGATAATGTCAGAGATATGATGGGACTCGTCTTAGATAGTGTTAAAATGCAAATGCCTAAAAGAGAACATATGCCAAGCGATGAAATTGAAAGACTAGAGGTATTTATACTATCGATAACCAAACGGACTTTGATTAAGATAAAGTATCTCAATGACAATGATGATAATTTAGTGGAATCTGTTAGCCATATATGCGCCCAGGAGATTCATCAAAGGTTTGGAGATTTGCTAAATATGGGAGTACTTGTCTAAATAGCTGCTTTATATTCTCAAAATCAAACCACGCCAAAAGAGCTTTTCAAATTTTCAATATCCTTTTGTTGCCTCTTCTTTTCTATCTCTTCGATACCACCAGAATTCTTGAGTCTTTTTTCTCCCACAAAGTCGCCCAACTCTTCTTGAAATTCACTCAATTCAACTAGTTCTCGCTCCTTTTGGCGCAATCGTTCAGCCTTTTCTATTGCTTCCAACCGACTTTCATGATTTGGCACAAGTGTCGCAACTTGATTAAGAATAGCATCCTTTATGCTATGCATACTCTCGCCAGGTTCTATGAGGCAGGCTTTTGTGTTGAATTTGTTTCGCTTCGATGTGTTTTTGCTTTGCTCAACTGAACACTTCTCAATTAGATCAAAGGTCTCTTCAATTTTTTTAATATCTTCTTTTAAATCCAGTGTTAGATCATCCTGCAAATTAAAAAATTGTTGTTCTTCGCATACTTTATCTAACTCTGACTCCCAGATCTTTTTCCAAGTAGGTTTACCATCAGTAATGAAATCATCTAATCCCTTAAGTGATAGCTTTGCGTCTTCAATTTCTTTTCGAGTGCTCTTAAGCTGTTGCGGGCCTATGCGTACACCACGTTGTGCCACGTCCTTACGCAAAGCTTCCATCATATCCTGCAAATCGTCCACTTTTGTGAGTAGATTATCCGAATCATCCGAGAGCTTACTGTAGCTATGTTGCATATAGTCCCTGTTAGAAGTTGCACCGCTTTCCAAGAAACTAGACTCTTTAAGAGCCGATAATTCCAGCCTCAACTCTGAGACGGCCTTAGATGCATTGGTTCTCTTGTGATTTTGCGTTTTCTTAATCAATTCAAGCTCTTCAATTATTGCATGTAGGCCATTTGAAAGCGTAAGACACTTTTCTTTGAAATCTTCTGATTTACTAACACTCTCCACCTTATTCGCTGTATCTGTAGATTGAAACTTAACATTATTAATCGTCTCCTTTACGTGTCCGAGAACCTTCTGAACCACACCATCAAGGCGCGTTTCAAAATCACCGACAATTTCTTGAAAGGTTTCTTTTATCTCAACCTCTTTTTCGATTGATTTAAGAACCAAAAGAGTTCCATTCTTAACCTCTGACAGTAGCGAGATTTCTTCAAGCTCGAACGAAATATTATGATCAGGGTCTAAAACATAAATTTCAGGGAATGCATTTGTACCCGGTGAGTAGGCAAATTTTTCGACGAATAGCAATCGAATTGAAGCAAAAGTTACAGGTAATTGCGCTTCAACTTTTTTAGTTCTGTCCCCAATTCTTAAAAATAAGCACATCGAGGAGGAGGTACTTTCGTCTGTTTCTTCAGATACAGTTAACTGAGATTCATTTCGGGATATTCTTTTTGTCGCTGGAGGGCTGGGAGCAGTGGTGTCAGATACAATACGGGGTAATTGGTTTCCCGAGTAGTTGGCTAGCTTAGCAAACTGATACGCACTGAATCGCTTTGAAGCTCTTCTCAGCACAGCATTACCTTTCTGAAGCTGCGCTAGAGCTGCTTTAGAAGCCATAGAAGAGCTTTTAGTCCCTCGGTTTCCTGAGTCCTCACTCAAGGTTTCCTTAGAGATGAGTTCATTTTCACTGATCAAATTCTCAGACTGATTCAGCTGGGACTCGTGAAGGATCGAGTGCTTTAAAATCCTTCTTTCCGGACTTAATAATGAGCTGGTAGATGACTCAGTCTGTGCACTCGAGCTGGTACTCTTTGGGGCTTGTTCTGACAACTCCTTGGCTTTCAATTGTTTCGTTTTTAGCGTCAGTAGCAAATTAACTATTATGTTTCTAACATTTGGCATGAATTTGTCTAAGCTTTCCTGGGTAGGGACCTCACTTAACGCTGACTCAAGAACAATCCTCAACGCCTTCGGAACATCACCTAAATCCGATATATCAACGCCAGCACTTGTAAATGCCCTGGCAGCAGCACGGAAATCATTCCCAAGCTTAACATAAGCGTCAGAAACAAACTTATCGTCCGCTTCCTGTCTAGCCCATTGAGTAAGACTTTCCAAGAGATGTTTGGTTGATACAAGTAACCTTGTAACGCTGCTTTCGATTGTGTTTAGGGAGTGTTTTTTAGAGCTTCCTGATTTGAGAGACAGATTTGTTGAATTAGACAGGGACAGCATTTCCCAGAAGAATTAACAGTTAGAGGTGAAGCGGTTAAAACGTTTCCTATGGGAATCGATGTTCTCATGAATCAAATCAATGTTGTATATTATTACATACAGGTATAAAATATATCTTAATATATGCACACCAGACCCGTTAGCATGGTCTATCCTATTTGAAACGTTTGAAGCGTTATACATTTTAAAGAAGGCTTCTTCAATAGCTTCTACAGTTATATGAGCTTACAAAAATTCCTGAGAATGCTTTCACCAGGGTTCAGACGCCTTAGACCGACATCTCGAGATTTTACAACTAAAGATTACGTCATGTATAGAGTACGTAGTTTGATTTTGATACACGAACGGTTTCAGACATGAATATTTCCCAGTCTACTGTATTGAGTCAAATACTGGTGTATCAATCCGATTAAAAAGGTTTAAATTTGGTCTGAGTGCCTTGGTTGTTTCAATGAAGCGTAATGCATATCGATGTACCATAATCTGCGCTCATATCAACAGTGACGTTTACTGCATACAGTTACTTTCAAGCTTTTGTTTTCATTTTAACATAAGTGATCGCGTGGTGCAAGTCAATATTAAGCAAACCATTTTTTGACGATTTCCACATCTTGAAAACCTTGCAATAAAGATACTGCACTTTGTTGTGGCATAGTAGACAAGATTGATCTTGTTGCCGTAACAATTTTCTCTGCAAGAGGTCCGGAAACTGATTTACTTGAAAGTGCTTGCAAAACAGCTTCGACGACCTTTGGTGCTTGTTCAGTAACTGCCGGGTGACTGCTCAGAATTAAGTCAGCAAGGAAGTCATAAGAAAATGCGGCAGCTTCGTGATCTTGAACGATGGGTAACAATGTCACCCATTGGTGAAGAACCTTATCCAAGTTAGGGATGGATGAGCCATAGTTTCTGCAGATTTTTGCAATCGCCGAAACGCAGTTTTCAGTAGCACTGAGGTTTTCCTCAGCCTTACCATCAGGAAAACTAGCGATTTCGAAGAGTGTAGGCAAAGTGTTCAAACACAATTCAGCATATATAGATCCACCATGTTGCGCTGCAATTCCCACAGCATATGCCGCTGGTTGACGGATATTGGCCTGTGGTGCAGTCAAACAATCGGAGATGATGTAGTTGAGATACTCCGTCTGATCAAACGCGGCACCACAGTTTTCTAATACGTCACAAATGATGCACAATCCGCAAAACTTAATGCTTGTGTTTTCATCTGACATAAACGTGGACGCGAGGGGTAAAATCTGAGTTTGAAATTGGGGCAAGAAGTTCGTCTTTGCACTCTTAAAGATAGACGAGATCGCCTTGTTGATTTCATCAAGAAGTTCTTCATCAGTGTACTCTTCTTCATTGTCATCAACATCCTCTTTATATTCATCATCATCGTTGTCTCTCAGCTTGATACGTTCGTAAATCTCGGTCAAGTTCACATTAATGGAAGCAGATAACGCCAGCATTTGCTCGTTAGACAAAGAATTTGGGCCCAATACAGCGAGACATTCAGCAATCGCTGTGTAATATGCAACAAGAAGTTCAGGAACAGGCTCGTTAGTCAACACATCAACCAACTTATTGCAAATTTGAGACCAGATAGATAAAGTTTCAGCAGAGTTGTTGGAAGTAGCATAGATGGTTGACTTCAACAATGCCGCCAAAGTCAATGCAGCAGAAGCACGAACTCCATCATGCAAGTAGAAGTCAAGAGCAGGAATAGCAATATCTTGAACTGTTTCCTTGACCCACGGAAGAAACAGTCCCTTTAACTGCGTAGCGTAGATACGCAACAAATCCATTGCAGAGACTTTGTCATCCAACGCAGCTGTGTGGACTGCAATGAGCTTGCCAGACAAGTTGATGACATCCCATTCGTCATTGTTGCTATATTCTTCGGCTTCATCTTCTTCCAACAAAGAAATATCTTGCGCAGCCTTAGCAGCAGCCAACAAAGGAGGCAAGACCGCAGGTAAGAATGGAACAAAATCAGCCCCAATAATCTTACAGATTCTTCCCCATCCTTGTTCCAAGTAAGGTTTCACTGGGTCATCAATCTCAATAACAGTTTCTTGAATGCTTCCAAGAATTTGGATCAATTCATGGCTATGAGGAGCAAAATTGTCCTTACCCACAGCCAAAGCGATCAAAGTAGCACATTCAATACACTTAGCAGTCAATAACCTATTATCAGGTCCCATATCAGTCTTCAAAAATCCAATCAACATTGGAAGCAAGGTGTCGTGGTACTTGATGAACTTTTGCTCAGCAGCATCCGCAATGATAGCGATTGTGGTGAGGACTTGTTCTTGGACATATTTTTTTGGCGATTGCAACAAAACCAAAAGATTGTTCAACAAGCTATCCAAGTATGGTTCTAAAATCTCTTTGGTAGCAGCCTCCGAAAAGTTCACCAACGCAGCCGCAGCGTGAGCTTGCACTCTGGGAACAGATTTGGAAGTAAGCTTCGAAATCAAAGCGGGTAAGATTTTGTCACCTGCAATCTTCTGAATGACGTCAGCAAAATCGGTAGACATTTGACCCAATGCATTACAACATGCATATTGGACTCTGGCATGCGGATAATCTAATGTCGGCAAGATCATATCCAACAATTTCGGGATTTCGGTAATCAACACGTCAACACATCCCTCAGCAGCAGAGGACAAAGCCATCAAGGCGGCAAAACATTCTCTCCAGTTCGAAGATTGAATCATCGCAGGGAGATACTGAAACAAAGGAGCCGCAAGTGACTGACCGCCTAACTTCAAAGAAACTCTGTCCAAAGATTGTCTCGCAGCATCATATTCAGGTTCCGCATCATCATCATCAGCATTATCTTCGTTATTCCATTCGGCAGCATCGTCATCATCTTGTCCAACCTCGGTCAACATCGACAAATTCACGAGAACCATGGTGGAGGTGTATGTTGCAGATTGCTTACACATAGCAGGAGAGACTTCAGAAAAAGTGGTTAGAAGTTCCAATGCTCCCAATCTTGTTTCAGAGGCTAACTCGGTATTCTTGGCCACGGTAGAGCAAAATTCAATAATCGTTGGGAACATTTCCTTGAACATTTTTGGTGCCAATTCAACAAGATCAATCAACGACTCTAAAACGTTTGCAAGGGCCTGATCTTGACCATTCTGCAAAAACATAGGCAAGGAGTTCAACAAATTAGGTAACAAGGGAGTCAAAGTTTGCCAAATTTTCTTCGGAAGTTCTCTAAAAAATGAGACAAAAGCCGTGCAAGCCGCAATCCGTACCTCATCATCAGAATCAGCAAACCCGCTGTTGAAAATGGGCAAGATGTCGTTGATGTATTCCTTTTCGATTATATCAGGAGTAGTCGAAAGGATGCGGAAAGCAGATTCACGGAAACTGGAGTTCGAATTAGCAGCGGCATTCAAAATAGCTGGCACGAGGTCGGGCCAAGTGCCTCTGGGTGAAGCATCTTCCTTAGCAACCTCAGAGATCGCATCCGCAAGCTTTCTTCTAACTTGATTTGGTTGCTCAGACGCAAAGCCCTGGAGCAAAATAGAACGGATGGGCTGTCTAATATTTTCATCCAAGACGCCTATTGTTCTGTCGGCAATGCTACTGATCTCTTTAGGGGATCTTATAGCCACTCTTCTGAACAAAACCGCAGAGAAAGACTTGGTCATCTCGTCTTGGCCACCAACTGCCGTTTGAGCAAGGAAAATTAACAAAGTACCAACATTATCCTTAGCTCTCCACTCAGAATCAAGGGATTTTTCACCAGCCGATCTGACAGAATTATCTGCGGATTTTAACGCTTCAAGCAAGTTGTTCAACGACGCCGTAATTTCGGGGGAGATCGACATCTTAAGATTGAATATTATCGAGGGTCTCAGATATTAAAAATATCAATGATTGCGACACTCTCCAAACAGTCGAAACGTCGTTTTGGGTTGGAAATCCAATGAGAATGGTATGGATCAATTCACTAACGAGGTTACATCGAGCAAAAAAGAAAAATGCCTGTATATAAAAATGGTTTGAGTGCACCCAATAATACAAGCCTCAGTGAGGAGTTCAGGAAGATGAGAGTCCCTCTCAAAATATATTAATGTACAATATGCTACATAGCAAAAAAATGAGCTACTTTTTGAGGATAGTGATAACATCCTCATCTTGCAAAGGGTGACTCAAACCAACAATCTGTGGTTGATGCTTCACCGAAGTACCGTACACAACAGCATTTCTGAAATCTTCCACCAAGGACTTGTGAATGGAGTTACAGAAGTCTTCCACTGTACAGCGGTCACTGCGCAACACAACAGGTTCGTTGAAATCAGGCAATTTACCCTTTGGCTTTGTGTAAACTCTGACCAACTTCAAACGCAGCCACATCATATCCAAGAGATCGTCCAAGTTCCATCCATTTCCGGAGGAAATAGGAATAGCGTTAGGGATCTTGTATAACAAATCAAGTTCTTGGATAGAGAAAGAATCGATTTTGTTAAGAACGTAAATGGCAGGGATATATCTTCTGGATTTTGCTTCAATGGCATCAATCAAGTCATCAACGGTTGCATCGCATCTGAAGGCAATGTTAGCAGAGTTGATCTTGTACTCGGACATAACAGCTCTGATTTCATCGTTATCCAAATGGGTCAAAGGTGAGGTGGTAGTGATGTTAATACCTCCTCTTTCTTTCTTCTGGATGACAATATTTGGGGGTTCCTTGTTGATTCTGATACCAACACCTTCTAGTTCCTTTTCAATGATTTGCTTGTGCTGCAAAGGCTTGTTCACATCAAGCACCAAGAACAACAAGTTGACGGATCTAGCAACGGCAATGACCTGTTTACCTCTACCCTTACCATCCTTGGCACCTTCAATGATACCAGGAAGATCCAACATTTGGATTTTAGCACCCTTAAACTTAATGACACCTGGAACGGTAGTCAAAGTGGTAAACTCGTATGCAGCGGCCTCGGAATGAGTTCCAGTAAGCTTGGACAAGAGTGTAGATTTTCCCACAGAAGGGAATCCGACAAATCCAATAGTTGCTACACCTGTTCTGGCAACATCGAAACCGGCACCTCCACCACCTCCACCGCCAGCTCCATCGGTCAAAAGTTCTCTTCTCAACTTAGCTAATTTGGCTTTGAGCTGACCCAAATGAAAGGACGTAGCCTTATTTTTTTGGGTCTTTGCCATCTCATCTTCGATGGCTTTGATCTTCTCAACAGTCGTCATATTGATGATACAGAAAGTGGGAGTGGTAACGGGATCTGGCCCTGTAAATTTTTCAGCTTAAGTCGCAATCCGGCACAAAAAATTAGATGAAGTGCCTTCGTTGCAGACTATTCACATTTGCTCGTACCAATTGGGTCAATGCCAAATACAAAATGCAATTTGGGATTGCCATTCAACGTTTGATTTTGTAGAAAATTTTCTGTTTTTACTTCTTCACCATCAAAAATACAAACCCTGGCATAGTTTGAAAGGCAAATCATCGTAGTGCGAAACACAAGAGGTTTAGAAAAATCTTCAGTCACCATCACCTACACCTACGTCAAAGCTACTTCCGTATAAATCGAAAAATGGCTAAAAAATCTAAGAAGGGAGCCAAATCTGGAGGAGACTTCTGGGATGAGGAAGACAATTACGAGCAGCCTGTCGCCGAGACTTTGGGTGAAACTGGTGCTGAAGGAGATGCCGCAACCGAAGTCGGTGCAGCTGACGCGGAGGATGTTCCTCAAGAGGCTGACTTTTTGAACTCCATTAGAAGCTCGAAGCAAAAGAAGGACGAGAAGGAGAAGGAAGAGAAGGAGAAGAAGGACGGTCCAAAGTTGTTGAGTAAGAAGGAAAAGGAAAAGTTGAAGAAGGAGGCCGAAAAGAAGGAGAAGAAGGAAGCCGCTAACAGGAAGAAGGCTGAACAGGCTGCCAAGAAAGAACAGATCAAGGAAGCAAACAAGCAAAACGCCTTGAATGCTGAAAAGAAGGTTTCTGCCACCGCCACTCCAGAACCAGAAGAGGCCAAGAAGGCCCCTGCTAAGAAGGCAGGCAAGAAGGCTCCAGCTGGTCTTGCTGCCTTGAAGAAACAATTGGAATTAAAGAAGCAATTTGAAGAAGAACAACGTCGTCTCGATGAGGAGGAAGAACAGCGCCGCATTGAAGAAGAAAGATCTCTCGCTGAACAGGCTGCCCAAGATGAAGCTTCGAAGGAAGCCAGAAGAGAAAAGGACAGATTGAGAAAGGAGAGATTGAAGGCTGAAGGTAAGTTGTTGTCAAAGAAGCAAAGAGAAGAGAAGCGTTTGCAAGAACGTCGTCGTGAATTGCTTTTGCAGGCTGATAATGTCCACGTTGCCGGTTTGGAAAAGAAAAAGGAAGGCACTGATGGCTCCAAGCCTAAGAGAGTTGTGTACGGCAAGAAGAAATTTGACAAGTCGTCGAAGAAATTCACTCCTAAGCAAACCCAAAAGAAGGACGATACTGCGTCTAAGGCTGAGGATGAGGATGTTGTTGACGATTGGGAGAAAATGCTCGAAGAAGACGTTGCCGAGGACTGGGAAAATGCCTTGAATGAAGAGCCAGCTGAGGAAGAAAACCACGCTGCACTCGAAGAAGAGGAAGAGGAAGAGGAAGAGGAAGAAGAAGAAGAAGAGGAGGAGGAGGATGCCGAGGCCGTTGCTGCTGCTGAAAAGGCTGAGCAAGAGGCTGAGGCTAAGAGAACTGCCGAGGCCAAGAGAGCTGCTGAGGCCCAAGCAAAGGCCGAAGAAGCCGCTGCTTTGGTTGCTGCTCAAAAGAAGTCCGCTACCCCATCTGACAAGGACTTGCGTTCTCCAATTTGTTGTATTTTGGGTCACGTCGATACCGGTAAGACTAAGTTGTTGGATAAGATCCGTCAAACTAATGTTCAAGGTGGTGAAGCTGGTGGTATTACCCAACAAATTGGTGCCACTTACTTCCCTATGGATGCCATCAAGAAGAAGACTGCTGTAATGGCCCAATACGAGAAGCAAACGTTTGATGTCCCAGGTCTTTTGATCATTGATACTCCAGGTCACGAGTCCTTCTCCAACTTGAGATCTCGTGGTTCTTCTTTGTGTAACATTGCCATCTTGGTTATTGATATCATGCACGGTTTGGAGCAACAAACTCTTGAATCTATCAGATTGTTGAGAGACAGAAAGGCCCCATTTATTGTTGCATTGAACAAGATTGATAGATTGTATGACTGGAAGGAGATTCCAAACAACTCTTTCCGTGACTCTTTCGCCAGACAAGCTAAGTCTGTTCAAGATGAGTTCTTCACCAGATTCGAACAGATCAAGCTTGCATTGTCCGAGCAAGGTTTGAACTCTGAATTGTACTTCCAAAACAAGAACATGGCTAAATACGTCTCCATTGTTCCTACTTCTGCTGTCACCGGTGAGGGTGTTCCTGATTTGTTGTGGTTGTTGCTCGAATTGACCCAAAAGAGAATGTCCAAGCAATTGATGTACTTGTCTAAAGTCGAGGCAACTATTTTGGAAGTCAAGGTTGTTGAAGGTTTCGGTTACACCATCGACGTTATCTTGTCTAACGGTGTCTTGAGAGAGGGTGATCGTGTGGTGCTTTGTGGTTTGAACGGTCCAATTGCCACTAACATCAGAGCTCTTCTTACTCCTCCTCCTTCTCGTGAATTGAGAATCAAGTCGGAATACATGCACCACAAGGAGGTCAAGGCTGCCTTGGGTGTTAAGATTGCTGCCAATGACTTGGAGAAGGCTGTCGCTGGTTCTCGTTTGTTGGTCGTTGGTGAGGATGATGACGAAGAAGACCTCATGGAAGAAGTTATGGATGATTTGACTGGTTTGTTGGACTCTGTTGATACTTCCGGTAAGGGTGTGGTTGTCCAAGCCTCTACTTTGGGTTCTTTGGAAGCTTTGTTGGACTTCTTGAAGGACATGAAGATTCCTGTGATGTCCATTGGTTTGGGTCCAGTTTACAAGAGAGATGTGATGAAGGCGACGACAATGTTGGAAAGAGCTCCAGAATTGGCCGTTATGTTGTGCTTCGATGTGAAGGTTGACAAGGAAGCTGAACAGTATGCCGAAGAACAGAAGGTCAAGATTTTCAACGCCGACATCATTTATCACTTATTCGATGCATTCACAGCTTACCAAAAGAAGTTGCTCGAGGCCCGTCGTAAGGAATTCATGGAATATGCTGTTATGCCATGTGTTTTAAAGACGCTTCAGATCATCAACAAGCGTAACCCTATGATCATTGGTGTTGACGTCATTGAAGGTAACGTCCGTGTTGGTACTCCTATCTGTGCCGTCCGCAGAGATCCAGCTACCAACGCTGCCAATATTCTTGTTTTGGGTAAGGTTTCCTCTTTGGAAGTCAACCACAAGTCTGTTGACATTGTTAAGAAGGGCCAAACTTCTGCTGGTGTGGCCATGAGATTGGAAAACCCATCTGCTGCTCAACCCACATGGGGCCGTCATGTTGATGAGACCGACAACTTGTACTCTTTGATCTCGAGAAGATCTATCGACACTTTGAAGGACCCTGCATTCCGTGACACCGTTTCGAGAGACGATTGGCTCTTGATCAGAAAGTTGAAGCCTGTCTTCGACATCAAGTGATCGCGATTACTCATACACTTCGTGATAGCGAATACATCAAATTTACGTGTAATAACCGGCTAATTCATGTAGCTGAAACTGTAGGAGTTAACAAGCCGAAGAACAGAAATGTGACCACCGAAGGATGTTATTCAGATATGCCATTTCTGAGCCCCATGTGGTATGCCGTCCCAATGGCTATCCTTAAATCACAATCTGCATGGCGCGCACATATTGCCGTATGAGGAAGTCGATGTTGGCCAATGAAAAAAGAACTAAAAACGATCATTCTCACATACAAGCTTGCACAAGTACACCTTTTTACATTAGTTGACAAAAATGCAAGATTTGCCACCTATCGGAGGGTATGAGCCCGTTCAGTGGAAGAGAAATCTTCCCTCAAGAGGTTTCAGACCGTTGATTTACTTTTGGGGTATTTCTGCTGTCATTGGTTTCGGTTACTACAAGTTTTACCAAGGTGTTGATGAACAAAGAGAACTCTTAAGAGAGAGACAATGGGCCCGTTTCTACCTCGAACCATTGTTGAGAGCTGAAGAAGACAGACATCTTGCCAGAAGATACTTCTCTGAGATGAAGAGACAAGAGTTGGTTGCTGAGTCTATGTCCCCAGAGACCAGAGCCAAGTTCGAAGAGCCAATCTACAACGACAAGTCGAAGCGCCGCTTCCCCAGATACACTGCCGGTGTTGATCCTAACCAGCAATAAATAGGCTGAGGGGCGGTCATCAAAGCTCAACGGATGGTTTGTCGGAAGTCACTTGCACCTTTACAAATAACTTGAGCGCAGGCAAGCTTAAGATCAGGCGAACCAGACTCAAGTACTGCTACTGACAACAGAGTTTCTTTTTCCTATACTCGACCAGGCTGCCAGTTGCAGAATATATTCGTCCGCATAACACTTAGGTGCATAGCACTATTTATCCACGCTGCTGGGTGTATATACCTTACATATATAATTGCATTTATTTAAAGTTGTTCTGGCCCGGGTATTCCAGACAGGTTAAAGTTTCTTATTTTCATTTCCGTTCGAAGGTTAAACTGAAGATAGCCTCTAAGCGCATTCGGAAAACAGTACACACCACCGCGGTATTTAGATCTTAGTTTGTTATCTCTGCTAGTTGATAAAGAAACAATGTCGACTAAAATCACGGATAAAGCTACCGCTCAAAGTGTCCTTGACAACTACGACTATTTCATCTTCGATTGTGATGGTGTGATCTGGTTGGGAGACCACTTGTTGCCCTCTGTCGTGGAAACACTTACGCTCTTGAAAGAGTTGAACAAGAAGGTGATTTTTGTGACGAACAACTCCACCAAGTCCAGAGACGACTACCTTGCCAAGTTCACCAAGTTGGGAATTCACGGTATTGTCAAGGACGAGGTCTTTGGCTCTTCTTACGCTTCGGCCGTGTATGTGGACAAGATTTTGAAGCTTCCAAAGGACAAGAAGGTGTGGGTTTTGGGTGAAGCCGGAATTGAGCACGAACTCCACGAACTCGGCTACGAGACCCTTGGTGGAAGCGACCCTTCGTTGTACTCGGAAGGAAACGTGTTCAATGCCGAGCACAAGATGTTGAACGAATTGGACGACTCTGTCGGATGTGTGATTGCCGGATTGGACACTCGCGTCAACTACTTGAAGCTTTCGATCACCATGCAATACTTGCTCAAGGACAACAAGAGCATTCCTTTTGTTGCCACCAACATCGACTCCACTTTCCCCCTGAAGGGCAAATTCTTGATTGGAGCCGGATCCATTATCATTACCGCCGCTAATGCGAGTGGCAGAGAACCAGATGCAATTTGCGGCAAACCCAACCAGTCGATGATGAAAACCATTCAAGTCGACAACCCGGAATTGGGCAAAAACCCTAAGAAGGGTTTGATGATTGGCGATCGTTTGAACACTGACATGAAGTTTGGCCGCGATGGTGGTTTAGACACTTTATTGGTGCTTACAGGTGTGGAGACGGAGGACGTTGTCAAGCAATTAGATTCCGCAGAGGCTCCTACCTACTTTGCCAACAAGCTTGGAGATTTGTTCGAGCTCACCCATTAGACTATAGATAAATGTAAAATGATTTTTTTTTTTTTTGCAATTGGTGGTATACCTATGGCAAAGCGAATGCCGGAGACATGTTTTCCTACTATAGGCTCGGGCGGAAGTCGCATTGTGTGAGGTGACGGCCATAATAATGATGTCATGTTGGAATTCTCACGTGATTCATAATTCGAGGTCTGCGTTGTCACCGCCGCAGGAGACCCAGAGTAAGAACAGTAAGGATAATCCCAATCATTCCCCGCAAACCAAATTGATCGCAACCAATTATATTAGCTGAACTTCGCCAATACTAAGCCTGACCAAATCGTGAACCCCACATAACCCACGGCTCTCAGAAGATTGCTTTTTTCTCAAAAGTAAACAGCTTAGATTTCCCCGACGGCTATATTTGTCCCTGGAAAGCAAAACAAAGCTTTATACCCACAACCATTGGTCTTATTTGGTGTGGTACATCTGGAAAATAGCACCACATAAATCATGACCGAAGAAAAGCTGCAAAGGTTGCAAGAGACGGGCTTGATAGAATGGCTGGTGTTTTCTGAATTGGTGGCCATGGATGAGGATGAAGAAGACTTCTCCAAAGGTTTATTCCGAACATTCGTGGACCAATTCGAAGAGACGTTTTCCGAATTTGATGAAAATATTCAATCCGAAGATCTAGAAAAGATATCATCATTGGGTCACTACTTGAAGGGCTCAGCTGCCGCGTTGGGGTTGACGACCATATCTGAACAATGCGAGAGAATCCAAAACTACGGGCATAAAATCGAATTTGAAACCGACGATAAAACGGAAGATAAAGACGATTTGAAACAACTGAATTCGTACTGGATTGCTTTAATTGAAGATGCCATGGAGAAAGCAAAGGACGGATTCCAGAAGTCAAAGGCTGCTCTTAGCGATTATTTTGATGATGAATTATAGACCACAAGGCTCTAATTGATTTACCTTACCAATACCGAACGTCCTGATTACCGGAAAGCAAATATTGGCGTCGGTGTTGACAAACAATGCTCCTTTATAATATGAATACACAGTGAAGCTGGCGTTTAAAAGTATTTAAATCTATCTATTAGTATTCAAAGAATGAATGAAATCATAGACAATTCATAGCACTTGGTGTCATCTCCTCTCGTTACTTTCTTCTTCGGAGAATGCAATAATCCATGTACTCCACATCGTATGGGATGAACCTTCTCAACGCTTGGGGAATATACACAAACTTTCCAAGTCCATTGTGGTGACCGGAAGGGTTGATCATTTTTTTACAGTCAATCGCTTCCCAGTCACCATCAACTTGAAGATCGTTATCATTCTTCGACACAATTTGCGTTTCTCCTATTTCAAGGTTGACTGGAGACGAATTGTCAACGTAGTAGTCACAATTTTCAAACTCAATAAGCTTGTCGGGGGAAAATAAGTTCTTGGAATTCATTCCTTTAGGATAAGATGAGGCAGCTTCTTGTAGCGATACATTTTCAGGGAAGTCCCCGGGTAATAAGCCATCAAAACCGCTGGCGACAAACCGCATTCTGTAATTGTCTGGCAAGAAGAACGATGTAGGGAAGTGGTACCACTCGCGACCCACACATACATTTTGAATCTCTTCTGTACCATCAATTTGTAATTGTTTGAAAAAAACCGTTGACGTGGTAAGTGGAGCACTGTAATTTTCAACCAAGTTCACGATTCTTAGCAAGGATACTGCAGTGACTAAAGCCATCAGAAGCACCAGAGCGAATCGTGTGAGCCATTTACTACCGGTTAAAGCCTTGATTCTTCCAAAAGCCTGAGAAGTGAAGATCGACGCAGATAAAACGATCAACGGGTAGATTGGGTATAAAAACCTTTCCTCTTTGTGGGGTTGTGAGAAGAATACACCTGACCAAACCAATAACGGGGCAGATACACCGATTGATACCTTGAGGTTATGCTTGACCGTGAACGGGTTGAAAATTAGACCAAAATAGCCAGCAATGAAGATAACATTAAAGTTCAAAAAGAGGTTCTTCACGTAATAAGATAGCGGTTCAACACCAAAAATCTCCGGGCCTTCACCTTCACCAGAGAAGACGTTGTAAAGAACAATGTTCATTGGAACAAAAAGCATTTTTCTGCTGTAGAAATACGAGTCAACGCAAATCAAACCTCCCAACAAGACGGAGGAAAAGATGAAACAATAGATGACTATACGCACAAGCGGAGGCGTTTGGAATCTGAACATAACAGTGAAAAAACCAAAAGGGACGCCCAACACCAAGGCAAATGGCCAGCCCACGAGCCCAGCAATAAGAAAGCACGCAATGCTGTATACACTAGACCAAACACACACTAACGTATTATTCCAGTCCAAAGCATCTAAAGAATTAGCAACTCCCAATGTGACCCAATTCATGGCAAACGAAGAAGGCAATAAAGCGACGCCGGCGTGAGACATTCCGGTCGACACGGTGGTGAAAAGCAAAAACCAGTTTGCTGTGTACTGCCCGAAATTTCTTTTGGTACTTTGATACAATTTGTATTCGGTGAATGCAGTGAAGCCAGACAAGGCGAATATGCGGATATAGAAGAAGTATGTCTCTGGCGGCAATTGGATCCTGGTCAAATGCACGTAGTCTCTCAACGGGAAGGTGATCACGTAGTATGGTATCAAGTACGCATACGATCTAATGGCGTATTCAGGAGAGTATTCCCATGTCTGTTTTCCAAACCCTCTGAACACAAGATTAAGTGGTTCCCAGTAATTGAATGTTTCGTCACAATCTGAAATGATCATGAATAGACCACAGTATGTTCTCACTGCAAGATTAAGGACAAAGAGAAAAGCACCCAAAATACATTGCCCGACACTATCAGTGGTACTTGATGGTTCAGAAATCTTCCCTGGAAAGCTTCTCTTCTTTATTTTAGCCTTGGACGACATTATGGCTAGAATAAATCAGTGAAGAGTATCTATTGGGCAAGGTACTTAACTACTGAAAAATGGTCCACGCGCGCGGAGGTTGATTAGCGTATATGCACCAATTATACCCACAAAACCTTTCTATAGTGGACATGTGCTATTTTTTTACTACGCAATGTGAAACTTGTCATAATTTATATCTAAAATGGAGGTCGTTACTAAGTGCCCAAGTGTCACTAGACTCGAGGACGGAAGAATAGAAGATTTAGAGGAAAACCTAGGCCTTGACCAACATGGACTCACGGGCTGGACCAACGCCGACCCATTTGACTGGAACGTTCAAGAAATCCTCGATGAACTTCAAGTACTTCTTGGCGTTCTCAGGCAAGTCCTCGTACTTGGTGATCTTGGAGATGTCTTGCTCCCAGCCTGGCAAGGTAACGTACTCGACGTCAACCTTACCCAAAAGAACCAAGTCCTCTGGGAAAGACTCCAACTTGCGGCCGTTGTAGTGGTACGCAACTGCGACCTTGATCTCCTTGAAGGAGTCCAACACATCCAACTTGGTGATGTTCAAGTGAGTGTAACCGTTGATGTTGTTGGAATACTCCAACACAACCAAGTCCAACCAACCACAACGTCTCTTTCTTCCAGTGGTGACACCGAATTCGGCACCAACATCTTGCAAAGTCTCGCCGACCTCGTTCAATTGCTCAGTAGGGAAAGGACCCTCACCGACTCTAGTAGTGTAGGCCTTAACAACACCATACACGTTGTTAATAGCTCTAGGAGGAAGACCCAAACCGGTCAACACACCACCAATACCGGTGGAAGAAGAAGTAACGTACGGGTAAGTACCAAAGTCCAAGTCCAACATCAAAGCGTTGGCACCCTCGATCAAGATCTTCTTCTTTTGAGCGATTGCCTTTTGCATGAATGGAACAGAGTCGACCACAAACGGACGGAGGAGGTCTCTGTACTTCTCGTATCTGGCCAACTCGGCTTCGATGTCGTAGTCAAATTCACCGTATCTCTTCATTCTGGTGTCCACAAGACGGTAGTATCTGGTCTTGAATTCATCCCAAGCCTCAGGCTCTTCCGAAACCAAGTGGTGTACTCTGATACCAGATCTGGACGCCTTGGTAGAGTAGGTTGGACCAATGCCCTTTCCGGTAGTACCAATGGACTTTTTGTCTTCCGAAAGCTCAGCTTCCTTCAACTTGTCGGTTCTCTGGTGGAAGTCGAACACCAAGTGAGCTCTGGAGGAGATAAACAATCTGTCTCTTCCCTCCAAACCCTTCTTTTCCAAGTTCTCCAATTCCTCGAAGAACGAAGGCACGTGGATAACAACACCAGAACCGATCAAGTTCAAACACTTAGGGTTGACCAAACCAGATGGCAACATGTGGAAGTCGTACTTCACACCTTCAACCACAATAGTGTGACCGGCGTTGTTACCACCTTGGCATCTAGCACAAACATCGATCTCGTCACACAAGATGTCAACCAACTTACCTTTTCCTTCATCACCCCATTGAGAACCCAAGACAACGTCACACATTCTTTTTGAAATTTGTTATTATAAGACCTTCGAAGCTAGCAAAGGAATGAACGAATACCGTTAGAACCAAGCGGAAACCATCCTACCGGACACAGTGCGAGGTTTATAAGAGAACAATCGAGGAATCCATTCCTGTATACAATCAAGGTAAAATTACTTGACTCCTTCTGGGTTGATTAGCTCGACGTTCCCAAATTCCAAACTGGTTTTATGCATTTATCTTTGGCATTGTCTCCAATTCATTTCGTATATAAGATCATATGGCACATATTCATTTCCATTCGATGATGCGAAATCGCCCGCCAAATATCGCAGAGTAACGCATGGAGGGAAATGACTTTCGTTGACTCGGTTTCGGTCTTCTCCGGGAGATCTCTAAATACGACAACAAGTGTGCACAAGGGTAGCATTGGTCGCTACTCTCGAAGTTTTCTCTTGCTATATGCTGATAAAAACTGAAGAATCACGTAGACTCGCCTATTGAAACTTTTCTTGCTAACTCACTTTTTTGTGGTATGTTCTTTGTCTTATGCAAACATCTCATAGATGGTTTCGTGGTCTAGTTGGTCATGGCATCTGCTTAACACGCAGAACGTCCCCAGTTCGATCCTGGGCGAAATCATTTTTTTTCGAACCTAGCATCTTCTTATGCCAAGGCTTCATTTTTAATTTGTGTGAGCTACACTTCAATTAGGTTTACTTTTCTGCCGTTTCCCATGCAATTCTCATCGTTCACTACACCGCACGCCGCATTTACAAGACAATACTTTATGGAATATTTAATTTTTTATAGTTATCACAAAATTCCAGTTTCAAATGAATAAATTGTGTATTTCTAGTTTGTAATAAACTAGACTTAAAGTTGGAAGATATCTATGTTTGGTTTGGGATAGAATTGATCTCACCACATGACTTAAGCGTTCAACTTAGCCAAGATAGCCTCAGTGAACTCAGTGGTGGTGGAAGTACCACCAATGTCCTTGGTTCTGGTCTTACCCTCAGCGATGACATCGTAAGTAGCTTGAGAAATCTTGTCAGCGTACTCGTTCAAGCCCAAGTGTCTCAACAACATGGTGGAAGACAAGATCATGGCAGTTGGGTTAGCAGTGTTTTGGCCCTTGATGTCCAAACCAACGTGTCTGCAGCCTGGCTCGAAAACAGCGTATTCTCTACCAAAGTTGGCGCCTGGAACCAAACCTGGGCCACCAATCAAAGCGGCACCAATGTTGGAAAGAATAGAACCGTACAAGTTTGGAGTAACCAAAACGTCGAATTGTTGTGGCTTGGCAACAGCTTGCATGGAAGCGTTGTCGACAATCAAGTCGTTGACCTCGATACCTGGGTAGTCTTGAGCAACGTCCTTGACGGTGGTTCTGAACAAACCGTCACCCAACTTCATGATGTTGGCCTTGTGAATGGCAGTGACTACCTTTCTGTTGTTCTTCTTAGCGAAATCGAAAGCGAATTTGGCAATTCTCTCAGACTTGAATCTGGTCATGATCTTCAAGGACTCAACCACACCCGGCACAGATTGGTGCTCCAAACCAGAGTATTCACCTTCAGTGTTCTCTCTGACCAAAGCAAAGTCAACACCGTCCAATCTAGACTTGACACCTGGGATGTTCTTGATCAAAACCAAAGAGGCGTAGATGTCCAACTCCTTTCTCAAAGCGACGTTCAAGGATCTGGCGGTAGTGTTGGTTGGAGTGTACAAAATACCCTTCAAACCAACCTTGTTTCTCTTCAAAGATTGGACGGCCTCGGTGACACCTTGATTGTCCTCACCCAAACCGGAAACGTCAACAATTTCCCACTCAATTGGAACACGTTGGTCCTTGAAGATGGTTTGGACAGAGTCGGTGATTTCCTTACCGATACCGTCACCTGGAATCAAGGTGACGGTGTAAGTACCACCGTACTTCTTTGGCAACACGGCCTCTGGGGATGCAAAGGTGGCGAGAGTACGGGCCTGGAGATGTTAGTATAACTTTCTAGACAAAACGGTTCCCAATTTGTCTCTCCCAAACCCCTGTTCATCTTCTCAACCGAAAAGGAGCAAACAGACGTCGGGGTGGAATCCGGAGTTATTGGCCCTGGCCAAAGGGGTAGAGCGGACACATTCACATTTCCCGGATTCATCGGAACGGGTCCGATTCATCCCTCGCGAGCCCGTTGGCAGAATTGACGTTGTAAATCAGGGAGATCTGGGTATCCAGCTAATTGCCGGAACAAACGAGCAAAGGCAGCAGTTTTGAAGTTGATTGAGAAGCGCAATGCGCACTAGAACCGGGAAACCGAGTAGAATTACATACGTTTCTAACAGCTGGTCTGAACATGTTCAACAATGGAAGAAGAATTGGGGTGGATCGATTCTAAAAGTGCACCTTCGCGCGTGTTCTCCCTCTCCATAAATGTCTGGAGGTGGAAAAAATCGCACTTTTTTTACTCGGCCCCGAGGCCTGTTTTCATTGGTCGAGCTGCACAAGTGTAAAACTCCGAGCCGTGGGGATATTTTGGGCTCCTGGCTACGCTCCACTGGCACCATAAGGTAAGTTGGGGTAAATCGACTGCTCCGATCTTTTCCCAACTCTCTAAGACTCCGTATATTGCCTGGTAAAAACGGTTTCGCTCAGAATTACATGCCTTGTACGCGACCGGATTGGTTGCCAGGTTTATGGGGTCACCTGCACCTGGCCCGGAAGATCCACCTTCCCCTCCACCTCATCCGAACACAATGGGAGAAAGTTTCGGAGTGGGACTAGGTTCGCAAACTCACCGATTGGTGCTATTATTGTATCGGCAGTTGTGGGCTATACTGGTGTGGTATCATGGTGCCCCAAGGACAGAGGATTGTTTCTCCCGTACGGATGGGCTCACGTGTTTGGTCACGTGCCAAATCGACAAAAGACGAACGAGAGGTGGGCTATCCAAAGTACCCAGATTCCCAAGCCATGTTCAACAAACTTCTAAAGGAACTCCAAAAGGAACTCACGGTTGCTCACCGTAAATCTTTTGCCGCCACCTGGAAAAGAGATGCCGAGAAAACGAAAGCTAGACTCGCGTACGAAAAGATCCAACTCATCAGAAACAGAAAATCCACCACCGAAGTGGAACTCCAACTCAAGCAACTTGAGTCGGGCGAAATCGACTATCCGCCGTTGTCTTCTACCAAAGCAAGTGAGCTTATTGACTCGAACCACGATGTTAAGAACTTGCAGAATGTTGTAACCTACTTGAAGAATCAAAGAGTCTACAACGAACTTCTTGAGAGATACAATCCTGGTTTGACCATGACCCAGCTGGATAATATCAGAAGAACCGCCAACATGGTTGGCTTGAAGGTTCCTGAAAATTAAGGGATACGGAGAGCCGGCACAAAGCCCACTTGTAAATATTTTAAATTCATATACAACAGTCTTTCAACGTGCTTCGGTACTCACTCACTAATTTTGGCTAGGTCAAGTACACCTCGCTATATACTTCGACGGATTAGCTCTTCAACACACCTTTACATCACGGGGTTTACTATTTAGAATGTGTATTTTTCTTGTTCTTCATGCGAAACGCTTGACCGCGTGGGGAGTAGTTCCCGTTGTGATAGAGTCAATCGATCGTTTTAATTTTATATTTTTTGTCATCACTCCCGTCTCTGCCTGTTTTATTTTCCTGTTTTCCCCGTAAAACTTTTTTAAGCTGTCGATGAGGAGGACATCCTCGTAGTGATTGAAGTTGAATAGCTCCGGACTGGGGGTATGGTCATCATTTTCTTTACCCTGTGACAAGGCTGACGACACGTAACGGTAGCCAGACTCAAAGTTGTAGTCATAGTGGTCCATGAGATACAGAATCGCCAACGCGTACAAAATACCATTGGAGTAGTGGTTATGACCATAGTACTTGGACACAAACAAAACCCCCACCGACGTGTTGACATTTTTGATAAGCTTAAGTAACCTATTGATGTTGAACAACAGTTTAATGATAGGCATGCCATTCATGGTGGGGGATTCAAATGCAAGTCGGGAGTTCTGATAGTTTGAATTGATGAAGTACTTGACGTTTTCATTGTAGCTGTAGAAAAACGCCAAGTAATTCTGCAAAATTCGGTTGAACCGCAAATGGAATTCTTTGAATGCGGGATCTTCGTGCGATATGTTTGGGTCCAAGTTGAGGACAATCACATCGGTTGAAAGCGCCGGTTGCTGCAAATCAAGAAACTGGAGAAATTGGTCGGTAAGACCACAATTCACAATCACCTTGATATTGACCGAGTCTAAGAATTTCTGGTCGAGCAAAGTATCGTAGCCCGCCACGAAAACTTCTGGAGCCAATTGGAACTGCTGCTGAAGCGCATGAGCCACCATTATGTTGAATAAGAGGCCTGGGCCTATTGGTGGTGTACGGGTGGGAGCGTCGATGCACCGCGGTGGTGTGCAGGTGCGAAGCGTGAAGAACGATGCTCTTTGGGGAAAAAAGCACCGGACGCTTTACAGTTCCTGATGCGAAGAAGCTTCTGCACCTTCCAACAAGAGAAATTATGAAAGCCTTACCCGAAAAATAACGAAGGTAAGAAAATCACGTGAAAAAAAGCTCTCTGTTTATATGGAAGAAACCACTAGTTCCTGGTCACACCGCCGGCGAGGGGGAAGGCTAGTTAGTTATATATTCTTCGCTTATGTAAGAGACATGTATGCAGTATCATATTCCAAGCGTTTGAATTGCCGTATGTTCAATGCCGGAAAGGGCTTTCAACCCGCACTCTTTTTATGCACCGGTTGCTGGAGAGATTATGCAGTTACGCTGTCGCCAGTGGGCGGGAAATTCACCATACAGGATGTGTTTCTGGTAAGTGCAGGAGTGCTATCCCACCCGAATCCAGCGCCTCCTCGGCATCCACAGGGCGTGCGCGACAGTATTCTGAAGCCATCGTTTCTGCACTCCTTCCGAAAGGAGCCATTTTCCCCCCCTCCGAGGTAATCAATTCTGCTTCGAATATCCCCTTCTAGACCGCAGTAAATGGAGCGTTTCACCACACAATCGCATTCGGGCAACTCTTCAACGTTAGGCTGTAGATTAACATGAGAGTCAGTACATGCTTATGTCCTGAGCCATTTGCCTCTACAACCAGACATTTGCTTCCTAATATCAGTTATCCATTGGTTCCTCTAAGGAAGTTATTCTCTTTTCTACCAAGAAGCAGGATTGCACCCGCCGGCACCCCTAAACATTGTTCCGCTTGGCTAGAATGGGGAATGTGCATTCTGGTCACGTGTGCGGTCACAGCAACAGAGCCTATACCCAAATTATCGTATAGCCCAAAATGGTGATGTTGGTGGGGTTAGCTAACGTCCGCTTTTATTTAGTCATTGACCGTTCCAACTCACCATGTTTACCTCTTTTATAAGACCCGCAGTCTTCAGACATACCCTCAAGGCCGTTCCTGTTTTGCTCGGCTCGAGTGTTCTCTTGAGACCTTCTATGGTCTATAACGATGCGGTTGCGCTCTCTCTGCCAACCTACTCTGTTCCGAAGCTTGACACCAAACCACTACAAAAAGTAGGTAAAAAGCTCGATTACAACGAATTGTGCATTGGTTCAGTGACAGGTCTCTTTTTGGGAATTGTTATTGGTAAGTTGTCCACCGCAATTGTGTTCTTGTCTCTCTCGAGTTATTTGCTCTTGCAGTTTTTGGAAAACAGGGGAATTATCACAATTCCGTGGAGGCAGGTGGTGAACATTGGGAACCGGCAATGGGATTTGAAGGCGCTCTTCTTCAATAAGCCCAGCTTCAAGATTCTGTTTGTGTCTTCATTCTTGATTGCCGCATTCAACGTTTGATCGCACTTTTGTCTACGCTAGTATTAACAATAGTCTCTAGATACAAAATAAAAAAGTACTTAATCAAATATGCAATATGCCTCAGGCCAAGGTAGGCATCTTGGCCATGACGTCAAATGAACCCGTACCAACATTCGACAACTTACCCAACACAATTCTGGCCGAAGGCGATTCCAAGTCCTCTCTGTCACCATCCAACACCGCCTTGGTCAAGAATTGACAGGTGGTCTCGTACGACATCTTCTTGAACGCCGAAGTGGACGAGTCAATGCCCTGTCTGTTGAATGCAAGGTAGGTACCTTCTCTGGTCATCATATCGGCGATCAAATCCAAATGCCGGGTAGACACGGAAATGGCGTATGTGGAAAACACATTGTTAATTTCGTTAACAATGGTGTTTCGGGCAGCCTCAACACCGTATGTTCTCAACACTGCACTGATATCGTTGGAACGGACACCGTTGACCTCGATGAAGTCATCTTGTTCCCACATGGCCTTGAAGTTAACACCTTCAGTGGTCAACACCCTCTTACCGTTATCTGGTTGAGGGCGGAGACATCTTCCAATGTTCTTGATTTCTCTCACCACCACGATACGACACAACTCTTCGATGATGTTCACCATCAACAACTTTTGCACATCGCCGAGAAGCTCGATCTCGAACTCACACCATTCACCGTTCTCGTCATCGAAGTCGTACTTCTTGATGAAGTGATGGGAGGACACCACATCAGCTTGTCTGTCCTTTGCGGTCTTGGACAAAACCTTAGGCTTCTTTTCCTTGGCTTCATTCACAACCATGTTGTCGTCATCAGACTCAGAGTCGGACTCAGAGCCGGACTCGGATCCGGATTCCTCCATCTCCTCATCCGAAGTCTCCTCAGCCTTTCTCATGCTTTCAACTTCTTCGTCATCGGGTCCGTCATAAGAAACAGCCTGCTTGGTGTTGGCCTTGAGCTTGTCGTCGGATGCATCTCCGTCTTCACCTCCTTCGCTCTCAAGGCTCTTGTTAGTAACCAAGGCAGCATCGGTCTGAGCTCTTGGAAGAGCCTTGCCGATTGTAGGCAAGCTCTCGGATCTGGTCAGCTTCTTCATTTCCTTGGAAATAGCCAACTCTAACTTGCTCAAGAACTTGGTAGAAACAGTACTTTGTAATTGTTCTTGGGCAATATCGTACTCCTCCTCGTATTCGTTCTTGCCGAAGAACACAATCTTGACCTTGTAAGATCTGAAACTAGATTGAGTGCCTTCTTCGATACCAGTAGTTTCGGTGACAATAACCTTGTCGATGAACTCACTCAAGCAAACCTTACCGACAGACTTACAGAAGGAGTCGGCCATTTCATCGCTGACATCCTCCAAGATAGGCAAAGTCATTTGGGGGGTCTTGATAGCCGAAGAAGCAGTCATAATGATTTCTCTCATTCTTGGAATACCCAATGTAACATTGGCAGCACCGTGACCAGCAAAGTGGAATGTGTTCAACGTCATCTGGGTCGAAGGTTCACCAATAGACTGCGCGGCAATAATACCGACGGAATCACCTGGGTGGATCAAAGATCTCATGTACTTCAATTGCATCAATGCTCTGAACTTCTTTTCGCTGACACCATCGTTCAGGTGCTTGGCGAACATGGAAGCGTTTTGCTTGACGAAGTCATCAAGCTTGTCTTGGAACTTTTCAGAAACAGATCCCAAGTACTTCGCTGGGTTGTACACAGACAAAACAGGGTCGTACTTGGCGGCTTGTTCGTAGTGAGGCAAGTCCTTTTGCTTCTTAAAGTTCTTGCGGACCTTCTTGCTGTAAGACAAGGCGGTTTCGGTGTCTAAATGTTCGGTCAAGTCACCAGGGTTGTACTTAGACAACAAAGCGTCGTAATTGTCCAAGCAGAACTTGTACTGGTTCATGTGCGATTGCTTGGTAGTATCGATAGCGTCACCACCGTACAAGAATTGGAGCAAGGAACCGTCTCCATCTCTAACCGAGTTATCGTAGGAGACGTGGATACCTTCCAATTGCTTTGTCAAACAACGTTGCAAGTAACCGGATCTAGAAGTCTTGACAGCAGTATCAATTAAACCTTCTCTACCAGCCATACAATGGAAGTAGTATTCTTGTGGTCTGATACCAGAGTAGAAACGACCCTTAATGTAGCCACCCGCTCTAGCATCAGTTTCATAGGGCTTGAAAGAAGGCAAGGTCTTACCACTGACCATCACTGGTACTCTCCTACCTTCCAAGGCCTGTTGACCCAAGAGACACATAATTTGAGACACATTAACACCAGAACCCTTAGCACCAGACAAAGCCATAGCTTGCATGGAGTTGTAAGGGAATCTCTTCATGGTTCCGTCAGGAACACACTTGTTGACAACCTGAGAAGTGATGGCATTGACCTTGGATTGGGTAATGGCATCCAAGATACCAGACTTGTTGTCGTCTCTCAAGATTTCTTCCAAACGCTTCAACAACTCCTTGTCATCACTGGTGGTCTTCTCCTCCAAATTGGTCACTTCACAAGCGGCAGCTCTACCAATGTCAACCGATTGCTTCAAAATTTCGTTTCTCCACGAGTTACCCTCGTCAGTCAATCTCAAGTCATCCATACCACAGGTGAACGCAGTCATCATAATGTAGTTGGTGAAAAGTCTACCCAAAACAGACAAAGCCTTACTGGCGGTTTCTGGGCCGTACACCTCATGCAAAGAGTGAACAATACCGTAAGCAGAAGCACCGTATTGGGACTTGTCCAAAATTCCGCTCAACAATTCACCGTTACGGAACAAAACCTCGTTTTCCTTAGAGCCCTTGCCCCAGTAGTCATCCTTGACCTTGTTCTTCGAGACCAAGTTGATACCAGGAACGTCCTTTGGCTTGATGTTCAACAAGATAGTGGTGATCACCTGCTTACCAGTCCACAACGGCTCTGGTTTGAACACGGTAGGTGGAACAGTAAGGATCTTGGCAGCACCGTTAGTGTGGCCGTCTTCAGGACGGATACATCCATAGATTAATTGCTGGTATTTTTCTCTGGTGAAGAAACTGTCCTTGCTGGTCAACCACACACCGGCAGAAATGTGATCTTGAATCAAACCTCTCAAAGGAGAACCAGAGGTTGGAGTCAAGTATTGCGAGTCGGTGTTGGCCAAGTTAAGGGCCTCAGACTTGGCATTTTCGTTTTGAGGGAAATGCATGTTCATCTCATCACCATCAAAATCGGCATTGTAAGCACCGGTGTTGGCGTAGTGCAATCTCAATGTCTTTTCACCTGGCAAAACTCTGACCTTGTGTCCCATCATGGACGCCTTGTGCAAAGTTGGTTGACGGTTCATCACAACCACATCCTTGTTCTTGATATGTCTGTGAACCTTCTTGTTGATGACACCAGCACCATTAGATGGGGTCAACAACTGGTTGGCAATAGCCTTACGCTGTTCAAGGGTCATTCCAATCAAAGAAACCATGGAACCATCTTCATTTTGCACTTGGATAGCACCGGGCCATTTGTCGGGACCATTAATGACGGCTTGTCTCAATTCAGAAACGTTGTAGGCGGTGACAGGTTCTGGGTATGTCAACTTCACCGCAAACACTGGAGGAACACCGATTTCGTTTGTCTCCAAGTTGGGGTCCGGTGAAATAACCGAACGGGCGGCGTAGTTAACTCTCTTACCCATCATGTGCTTACGGAACAAACCTTCCTTCTTTTCCAACGCTTGCTTGATACCTGGAATTGGCATCTTACCAGCGGGGGCATTTTGGTTCTTGGTGGAATCAATGAAGGCGTTGACGTCGTTCTGGATGGTGACAAACGCATTCATCAATCTGTTGAACAAAATCTTACGTTCCTCCACACTGGAGGTCTTCTCCTTGGAGAACATGCCCGAAATCTGGTCGTTCAAGTCTCTAATAAGAAGGGAAGTCTTCAAGATATTGGCCAAAAGCTCGTTTTGAGAGTTCTCGTGGATTTCGTCACCCAACTTAGAAGGCAATCTGAATCTGGTCGCAGGCACAATCAAAGCCTGGATGAAAAACATGTCGGAGTTGACATGGGCCTTATTTTGAGGTCTGGAGTGGAAGAGCTTTTGCATGATGGCTTGCTCGTTCTCGAAAACGTTCTTCAACACGTTCTTGATCTCGGTGGACAAGACATACTTGGAACCGGACTTCAGCTTAATTGAAGGAATCTTCTCCGATGCACTGGATTGAGAAGATCCGCTCTTTCTGAGCACATCTGGACGCGCCAAGCCCTTGACTCTGTTGCTGGAGATTTGCTTCTCTCTCAACGAGTTCTCGAAGATCTTGGTGAAGCCGTCCTTTCTGTAGGTAGGAGAGAACATGCCACAGTTTTCACACTTCGATCTGGAGAGCAATCTTCTGTAGAAGTCTTGGACAATTTGCTTTCTCTCCTCACCGACGGTCTCGGTGATCAAACCGGTGTGGGAAGTTCTGCCCTCACTGATAGCGACAGCAATGGCGGTTTCGACAAATTGCTCTCTCTTCTTCATCACCAGTTTCTTGAATTGGGGATCTTTGGCGTTTCCGCTCGATGAACCGCCATCCTCATCGTCATCCTTGGAAGAGCCGTCGTTGACCGACATCACTTCCAACTCCTGACACTCCAAAAGCAAACCGTACTGGATCAAACGCAACTTGCAGATGTAGTTGTGGATCTCCAATTGGTTCAACTTGAAGTGGTGGCAGTAGAGACAAGACGATCTCAAGAAAGTGTACATCTGGTTGAAAAATAATGGGTTGTACACTGGCACGGGCAACTCAATGTGGCCCTGATGGCCCGGGCAGAATTTTTCATCGAGACCACATGTGGTACACAAGTTTCTGAGGAAGGCACCCAAAGCCAAGTCGTACAAACCATTGCTGACGGTATGGCCCAAATTGTCGAAAACGATGGGGTTTGTGATTTGCTTCGCGGACAATTTCCGGATTTCATCAGTCGATAGAACACCGAAATCTACCGAAGTAATCTCCGACCCAACAGGCTTGGAAATATCCATAGTGAATTGTGTTTGTAGCCTTGCCTGGAGGTTGATTCGATGAAGATTATTCTTTTCGGGTTAGATGAGCTTCGCACCAGAGAAAAAAAAATCCATCGTGCGTCACGTGCCGATGGCCACTCGGTACTGCGCTGTATGCAGGTGGGTGCAACTGCCTAACAGTGGTGGCACAAATTGTGGTGACATTAGTAAGGGAAGTTTGTAAAATTTGTGAAGATTGGGGTTGTTGAAAGCTATGACCTGCTTTTTTCATTCTAGATGGTTGCACTCTTTGGCAGTTTTCTTTTCATTTATGGCCTTAGTGAGTTGGCGGGATACTGAACGTGTGGCATGAGTGGCAGAAATTAGAAGAGGAAACAGGAAAAAATACCAGGCTCACGATAAACGAATATATCTATTTCCTTGAAGCTTTTGATGAGCTTGATTCTTTTTGTTATTTTTTCCTTGAAGTTTTTAATTGGCGTCAAGAATGTAGGCATTGCCCATTGTCGTATGAGTGCTTGTGTGTCCGTGAGTCGAGAGACTGAATAATGGGGTAAAATAGGAAAATATAGGTAGCAATAGGTAATTTGAAGCTATCTCAACATGATTGATAAATTCCAGGCAGTACGCTGTCTTTGTCGGTATCCTTATCTTGTTTCAGCCACTTTTGCTCCACGGCTCGGACTCCTCATAGCTCACGAAGAATTGCAATATGCCTTATCAGCACTACCGGTGAATATTACAGGGAAGACAAGGTGATAGAATCGAAATCATGTCTAACATTATACTATGCATCACATTTGTGGACCTCAAACAAAGTATTACTTTTTTTATTGTGTTATAAAACCTTTTGGAAGAGAGAGGGTGCCGCGCCATTTTGTACTTTTTGTGCACTTGTATCCGGAATTACCAATTGTACAAATACTAACATAAAATGCAGACAGAAAAAATTCCGGAATTAGACCTCGTGGAATTCCAGATTGAGATCGAAGAGCTAATAGACGGAATTAATGGACTACATGCTTCTATATTCTACTCCACTAGTGCGGTGTCACGAATGTTCACCCATATGTATCGTAATGAGATCATGACGGGATTACGGGCACGCAACCAGGGCCAATTCATGGAAAGAATGTATGCGCTAGGGAAAAAGATCCAACAGGCGATGGAGGAAGAAGAACGTGAGAAAAGCCCCGCACGCAAGAAAAAGCCATTGGTGCTCAGCGAAAACGAATGGGCATTATTGGTGGAAATGAAGATCAAAGAGTTCAGCCGGCGTGAAAGCCTTGAAACCCAGTCATGGAACAGCCACCGGCTGCGGGTCCGTACTAGGTACTAGACGAGGTTCGAGATAGCAGAGGATAGGCACCAGAGGGTAGAGCAATGATGTGTATGTCTATGAATGAATTATTTGACGCCCCAAGACAAGTTGTCGTAGCCGAACAACCATGGACCAACGGTGTGGCGGACCACGACCATAAGCAATCCCACCGCAAGCTGGAATGCAAGAATCACGAGACACAAGTAGTACTCGGGCATTGGACCGAGCCAAACGAGCGTCAAATTGATGATGGTCATGTTGGAAAAGTGGGTGATGGTGTTCTTGGCATCGCGCTTGACCTTGATCAACCGGAGCGCGGCCAACACCGCCACGAGTGCCGAGCCCAAGCGGTGGGAGCTTTTGAGCTCGCCAAAACTGGGGTACATCAAGCCGTCGTCGAGGTTGAACTTGGGCATGCGGTGGCGGGGACACGGCACGATGTTGAAAAGCTGTGGCACCGAGTACACGAAGTTGACGATCTGCGGCAACAAGAATATGAGCAAGGTCTTGGAGAAGTGGCCCAAGATGCCCACCACAGCAAACACCATGCCACTGAAGTAGCAGTAGGTGTCGCCTACAAACACCAGTGCCGGGTAGAAGTTGTACTGCCACAAACCAGCAGACACACCCAAGAACGGGATGATGAAAATGGCGGAAAGCATGTGGGAGTCCTGCGCTGCCTGCGACACTGAGGGGGCGAGCAAGTAGCACAAGTCGTTGGCCAAGAAAATGAGGCCTAGCACGATGGACTGGCCCACCTCGAGCCCATTGACGCCAGCTAAGATGTTGATGGAGTTGGGGGCGAAGATGGACAACGCCGACATGTAGGCGTAGTAGAAAATCCCCAAATCAAGCAACTTGGGGTCGACCACCAGAACATAGTCTGGCGCCAACGTGGTGAAGGAGAGGCCCGTAACCGCGGTCACCGCTTCGTTGGCCCAGTGAACCCCCACCCGCACTAGTTCCACCGCGGAGTTGCCCAAGGGCACCGCGGTGACAAATGACGGCACCACGATTGACGTGACACTGAAGTCCACGTAGTAGACGATGAGGAGCGGCAACGACGCCACCGCAGGCAAGAAGAACTTGTGGCGCCAGCGGATGTCGAACAAGTCGTCGAAGAAGCCCAACAACACGGTACTGAGAAGACACAACGCTCCACTCAAAAACTCAGCCAACTTGTTGTGGGGGAACAAGTTGTTGTGCTCCACCGCGCGGTACTGGGTGTTGTAGTTGACCAGCATGTCGCTGTCGTCCGAGAGCGCCAGAAACGACACAAGGTACTTGAAGAACACGAACGGGATGATCAACACGAGCAACCCGATGTAAGTCACAGCCGGAACCACGCCCATAGACTCGGGGATGGGTTCCACCGGCGGCGGTTTCAGCAAATCTTTGCCGGAAAGGCCCACTCGGACAAAGCTGGGGCCAAGTCGTGGCACGAGATAGGACGTGGCAGCGTAGCCGAAAAGACCGAAGGCGGCGGCGGTCTGAAGAGGGTTGTTGAAGCGGGCAAGTGCAAGTGCGGCACCGACGGCCGATACTTCTAGAACGCCCCGCATGGTGGTTGCAGTGGTGTCAGTAGGTTGGAGTAGTAGTGAGTGCGCGGAGCGCGCAGAAGGTGCGCGTAGGAACCGGTATATGGAGAAAGAGTGGGAGAAGGAGAGTGGGATAGAGTAGGGATTATGGCAACGGTGGGAATTGCGAGTGAGAGAGAGTAGCGATTAGTAGCCAGTGGGAAAATGCGTGACACTAGAATGACCAGATTGGTGGATTGAATTGGTTGGGTAGGCCGAATTGAGTGAGGGAGCTGACACAGACGCCAGATGCACGAGTGGCGCATAGTGCCGGTGGAAGTAAATGGTGAAGGTTCCTGTTTCCAATAAGCAAAGTCACGCGTGTTTCCCTAATAAGCAGAAACGATTTGGTTGGGTGACACTGATGCCACCAGGAAACAGCCGTCACTGTCTAAGGGCCCCAGACCGCATTTCAAACGAGCGTACATGTTGGAGAACACGTTGCGTCGCATTTTCGTGGGGGTAAATGGGACCGTAAGAACAAAACCGGTCGAAGCCAGACCAAAGACTACACGGGCAGACAATTCTGTCAAACGAGGGGAAATAACGGCTAGGTTAAGCGCTCTATGGTCCGTTAGCCGTCAGTAGGGAAACAAGGGGGGCATGATGGGAGACGACAATTTGGTGCAATCACTCCAAATGGTGCATCGAGTCAGGGTTTCATGTCACTTGGTCCATTAGTCACCCTAATCCGCAGTCCATACATCACCAGCGTCTCACGAAAATCTCACCACTCACGAAAAGCTCACCACTCACGAAAATCTCACCAACGCCTCACTCTGCTGCATTTGCAGCCACGACTGACACCAACCGGTGCGCGGCACTACATAAGTGGAGCGAGTCGCACTTGTCCAAATCGCACTTGTCGAAATCGCACTTGGCGAAATCGCACTAGTCGCACCAGTCCTCATGCGCCTCTTCCAGTCAGGCCACGATGAACTCGTGCACGACATCAAGTACGACTTCTACGGCCGCCACGTCGCCACCGCGTCGTCCGACCATCACATCAAGGTGTTCGACCTCGACCCCCACTCCTCCACCTGGGTGCTCAACGACCTGTGGAAAGCCCACGACCTGCTGGTAGTCAAGGTGCTGTGGGCCCACCCCGAATTCTCGCTGGCCCAACTCTTAGCGCTGTGCCTGTACGACCGCACCGTCAAGGTGTGGCAGGAAGTGCCGGACGAGCTCCACGGCTCTGGCCGCCGGTGGACGCGCTTGGCCACGTTGGCGGTGGAGCTGTTCGGCCCCATCTACGACGTGAAGTTTGCGCCGCCGCACCTCGGGCTCAAGCTCGCGTGCGTGGGGTCCGACGGCATTGTGCGGGTGTACGAGCTGGTGGAGCCGGCGGACTTGTCCGCGTGGAGCTTGACGGCGGAGATCCCCATTTTGACGCTGCAGCTCCCCACCAAAAGTCTCCAGTCCAGTTTCTGCATCGAGTGGTGTCCGGCCAAGTTTGCGCTGTCGGAGAAGTTCGTGGTGATTGCGTTGGATCAGGGCTTCATCTACTCGTGCGAAACCACCGCCGACCCCCAAGACGACGACGAGAGCAAAACCACCTACACCCGCCTCTGCAGCTTGCCGGAGCACAACGGGCTCATCCGCTCGGTGTCGTGGGCGCCATCCATGGGGCGCAGCTACCACCTCATTGCCACGGGGTGCAAGGACGGCTACATCCGCATTTTCAAGGCGGTGGAGCACGAGGGCCAGTTGAAGATCGAGGTGGTGGCGCAGCTCAACGACCACCGCCAGGAGGTGTGGCGCGTGCAATGGAATCCGACGGGCACCATCCTCCTGTCTGCGGGCGACGACGGCAAGGTGCGGTTGTGGAAGTGCAGCTACATGAACGAGTGGCAGTGCATGAGCGAGATCAACACGTCGAACCGGCTGGACGCGATTGACACAGAGCCACGTAGTTGATTGTGGGCACGGTCACGGCCATCTCAGCGATAGCCAATGTGTGCCATCTCTCGTGGCCCCTGCTGAACTTTCACATCTTGACTGAAGTGGGTTGTGGCAGTCTCGAGCCCGGCTGCTCAAGACCAGTATCCCGAGCCTTCAGAGCTGGGTCTGATGTGTGAGATTAAATGGGTGATGGAGGTGAATCCGTCTAAAATTCCGACGCCCCGAGTACCCGGTGTACTCATAAACGGGTCTATCTTGATTAGGAGCTACAAACTGTGGGTGTGAAAACTAAATCCAAAGGAATAGACGATTACTAGGCTCCATCGGTAGATCTTCGGTACCTAACCACGTACTTGAAACTTGCAAGATGCTTCGACGCACTTTCTAAGGTAAATTGCGGAACTCTTGGTGATGGTGTGTTTGACCCGCCGCGCCACGCGATGCCACTTTATCGCACTAGCCACTACAGCCACAAATGCCACTACAGCCCCTCACCAGCCACTACCTTTACTCTACTCACCAGTCACAGACCTCACCTCAACCTCCCACTAGCCACCACATCGATCTCAGCTCCCACTGGTCATCGCCTCTACCTCAGCCTCCGTCTCTGCACAAGCCACATGTCTTGCTATCTGTAGCAGTCGATAATTCGATTAACCCGTGGCACAAGAAAAAAATAGGATCCGGAGAAAAGGGAAATATACCCCCCCACCATCAGATATCACATCTGCCCCAGCACCATCTCTTTTACAGAGGGTCTTTAACCCACTTATACACATATACGT
The DNA here is from genome assembly GCA_030573135.1 of Clavispora asparagi. Classification (NCBI taxonomy): domain Eukaryota; kingdom Fungi; phylum Ascomycota; class Pichiomycetes; order Serinales; family Metschnikowiaceae; genus Clavispora; species Clavispora asparagi. The sequence goes on from JAJMCU010000045.1 coordinate 73,644, forward strand.
ATTCTTCTATTAGCTAAATTCTTCTCTTTTTCTTCTGGATCGTACGCTTCCCCTCGCCAAGCTCGTTCCAGAATTCCTCGTCATCTTGTTGCTCCGTCAACCGCTTCTTCTCCTCCGTCTCCTCCTCGTCTTCCTCGTCACCGTCCCTGTCGTCAAGAATGATGAGATCGCCCACCTGCGTGCCCAAGTACACCTTCAGCACCAACGCACGAGTCTTGACGTTGAACACACGCAAGTACCGGTCAAGCCCACCGAGTGCAACAAGCCCAGTCAGAAGCGACACATCCACACCGTGAACGGCACCTGTATTGCCTCCCTCAGAGTACTTCCCGAGCAACTTCAAGCTTGGCTTGTAAAAGGTACCGGCGGATGCAGAAATGATCTTGTGCGCCTTGCTGTCAACCTTCACCAATGATAGGCGGGCAACAAACGTGTGGATATCCGAAACAAGAATCTCGTCTTGCTCGTCAGTGGCGAAGTTAAGCGTCAAGATCGCCTTTTCGCACACCTTGTAAGATTCAGTAGGCTCCTCGTCCTCCGCAGTATTGTACTTACGGATGTGGCCGTATCTGGTAGCAGTAACCAAACGGTATCCCTTCTTGGGCGCATCCTTCATGAACAAAATTCCCGATATCCAGATTGGAACGGTCAAATCAAGATGGTCTGGCTCAACATTTTCCGCCTGGAACAACACCTTGGGCACCCATGCCTTGGCACTCTTGAAGTCCTCCTTCTTGAACTTTTTCTTCTTGTCGAAAAGCTTGAAAACCTGAAGGTCGTTGTCTTTCCCACCGCATGCAAAAACACCCGCTTCGTATGGGTTGGCCACAACCACGCTGAGTGGAAGCTGCTTGTTCTCATCGCGGGAGGGAATGGCCACTGCTAATGGCTCAAAATCAAACTTGCCCCCATTCAAGTAGATGACGAACGCCGTGCTCGACTCGAACGCGACAATGATGAAATCGGACTTCTCAACCTTCATCAACGAGATCGGCTTGTCTTCAGAAGAGACAGGTAGTTTGTAGGAGTGCAACAATTTGTAGTTCTCTTCAGGAATCTCCGAAGACCCAAAAAGTTCATACACTCCAACGTGGCCGCCCATGCGGGTCACGATTAGGTATTTCTCTTGGTAGATCGTCATGTTAACCACTCTGTTCTTGACCGAGGTGAAGTCATCCTTTTGGAGAATATTTTGCACCAATTCCGGTTTCTGGCCATCTTTCACAGAAGTGTCAGTGCCCTTAGCACAAACCACCTCCTTAATATTACCAGTCTCGTCCGCAGATACGAAAAATCTCATTGCTGAACCGAGTTGGAGTAGTCGCGATGACCAAGAGATGAGTTGAAAAAAGATGCGCACCAGTTGCAAACACTCCCATGATATATCATACTCCACAAAATATATAGTATATGTGGCCGATATCCCTATTAATCCGACTGCCGAGGGATGTCTCGCCCAGGACTAGCCTCTAGAATCATTTCTCTTTTTTTAATTTTTTCGTGCAAATTACTCTGGAGCGGCAATAGGTAGTTTTTGTAGTCGGAATGCAAAACGGCTTGTACGTTTTTGATTGCGGCATCCATTGCCACCAATTCTTCAGCTAGAGTTTGGAGGTCGTCTAGAAGGCAGTCACTAGAAGGATGAAGATTATACCGGTCAATGAAACTTCGGACCTTCGTACATACACTGTGTTGTTCGTCATGTACGCATCTGTATGTGGGGATGCCGTGTAGTCTGGTCTTGTGGCAGGTATCACACTCTAAAATACCGAAACGATTCACGTATTCCTTGTTCAAGTCCAAAACTCCCCTTATACTTTGGGTGAAATTATAGAATGCAATCAAATCGTCTAGATTTCTCTTGCGCACAGCCATGACGATCTCCCACTCGTATATCTCCTTCATGTGCCCAGAATGTCGCTCTGCCGCATGTCCGAACCTATACCGGGAGAGGAAAAAGCGATCTTGGGCAATATCCAAATCGCATATGTCTGCAAGCTCACTGAATACCTGGTGGGAGCAAAACACATTCCGTTCGTACAGCCTAAAACCCTTTTCAATGCCGGTGCTTTCGTTGAGCATCGTCTGTATAATGTGTCGTACTTCCACATAACGAGGCTTCACTTTTTGCACAAGCAAAAACACCTTCTCTAAAAGGTCCATTTGTTTGTCTGTGTGGTTATGTTTGAAGCATTTTTGCTTAGGTAGGAACAAAAATTCCTGAGGTGGGGGGCAATCATCGATAAAACGACGGAGTTCCTTTTTTATTGTATCCAACTCCGGTACAAATTCTTTTGTTCCAAGCAATATATCGCTTCGTCGGCAAATTGTAGGCTTTCCGCTGAAGAAGATCTGACCCAATAAATTGTAGTGCTTGATCAGTCTCCCAAGAACTTTTGTACCTTTCCTTGGCCAGAGCTGTGACATTTTGTAAGTTATAAAGTATTACCGATATAGCTTTCTAAACAAACTGGAGAGGTTATGATTTACTTCACGGGCGGCTGCGAAACGACAGAATTGAGCCCAACGCACAAACACAATTACAAGAAATGCGATTGAAAGGTTTACAAAACCACGAAAATAGGCGAGTGGATGTGGAAATCGTAATAACAGTTTACTGTCACCCAGATTTCCGACCCATTTGCAACTTCAAGCTTATTAAAAAACATATATTACTATTTCGCCAACATTTTGCATTTCAATAATGGGCGTGTGGCGTAGTTGGTAGCGCGTTCCCTTAGCATGGGAAAGGTCTCGGGTTCGATTCCTGACTCGTCCAGTATATTTTTTTTATATGGAACGTGTGATTTTTTTTCTTTCATCGACTCGGTGCCTCTACTATTGTAGTTGAATGAAAAGTTGCTTTCTATAAACTATAAGCCGGCCGACTGAACACGGGGCCTGACTTAGGCGAAACCCAAATGAACCTCTAAAATGTTTCAAGACCTAGGCAAAATCCAAGTGCTTCGACGCAGCATTGTATCTGTAACCAACAATCTCGTGTGCATCGGTGATAGCCTTGATCTCTTTCAAGTCATCCTTGGACAATTGGACAATGCTGCCCAAGTTCTTGTCAATCTTCTCTGGAGTCGAACCACTGGGGATGGGAAAAATCTTGCACACTTTACTGAAACCGGCATAATTGTCTTGTCCACCAACACTCACAATCCATGACAATGCCAACGCCTCCAAAGTGGTGTTCTTGGAGTGAGCAAACTCGTACAACTTGGTCACAACCTTCAGGTTGTTAGGAAAGTTTTCTGCCGAAAAGCGGTCCAAATGGCCTCTGATATCGCCCGGGGTTTGGGTCAACTTAAAGAATGCATCGAGGTCCTTGGCGGTTTGGTCAGTCAAGAACCCTCTGCACAACGGCGAGTACGCCACGATCGGAACCAGGTGCTCGGAAAGAACCTTCACCACGCCATTGTCAAACACATCCTGGCACATAAGCGACACCTCAACCTCCACACACGAGATAGGGGCCACCGCCAACGCCTTGGTGATGGAGCCAACACCAACCTCCGAAAGCGAAATGCCGTCAATCACGCCGCTCTTCACGTGGTCGTAGATGAAGCCAACAGTGTCCCCGTATGGCACACGAGAGTCCACCCTGGCAATCTCAAAGATAAGGGTGGGTCTCAGAGACTTTTCCGCAGGGAAAAACGACGCAATGCTCTTCACCGATCTGTCAATCGACGCTTTGCTTCCGTCGGGAGTGAAAGTTGCAAGGTCAATCCCGCCCTTGATGGAGATAACCAAATCGGGGTACTCCTTGCCGTACTTGGTCCAAAACTCCCCCAAAAGCTTCAAGTTGAGGTTGTCTGGGCCGTAGAATTCGCCACCATTGAGGAAACGGATATTGTGCTTGTCCAATGCGTACTTAATGGTAGCATGTGCATCAGCAAATGGTTTAGGGTTTGGAGTCCAGGTCATGGACATAGTACCAAAACCGACATTGCCTGGAATAAGAATTGGTTGAATTGACATTTTTATGAGGTTGGGAAAACGGGTGGGAAAGAAAGCGTGGAGCAGGTGAGACATGGACGATGATGGTCGAGATTTATACGCGGGGAGATTACGAGCCCTGTACCACAACGCGGATGTGGCAGTCGCGGAGAAGGATGTAACGCAGAGCAGCGGTGGAGTTAACCCGGACACTCCTGCACACGAACGTCAAGCCGGGAAGCGCCCTGCAGCAGAAAAGGAGTTACTGGCAGTATGCAGAGCAAAACCTTCAGCCTGCAGTGCCTAGACCTCCGATGCATGAGACGGAGGATGCACTGCGACGGCGATTATGTTGTCGCCCGGAATTGCCACACGAGTTATCTCCATTGGGGAAAATTTGTTTCCCATTTTGGTTCCAGTGGCAAACAGTACCACGATCGCGGATTTAAGCGATGGACGGGTACATCGCGGCCACATCATTCCATACCATACCATACCAAAACCGTGCCAAAAGCCATTTCCTACACGAAATTATATGGAGAAAAATGTAGAGACACGATGGTAAAGATGATGGGTTGTCGCAAACAACAAAAAACGTTGTAGAATAAATGTGCCAGGCGTTAGAATGTGGATGTGAACCGCCATGTAATTGGGTACGAAAGTAGTAATCCAAATTTTCCCACAAGTCCAGGTGATTGGGCACAGACCAGGTGAATAAATGCATGGGTTTGAGAGGATGATTAGGAGATAAACAGAACGTAGATCGAGAGATGAAAGAAGGTTCGTGCAATTTCAGCCCAACAATCGAAACACGGGAAAAATCTGGCGTTACCATACCGTACGGGATGGTCATTGTGCATTTCCATGATGATTTCTGTGGTTCAAGCGAAGGAAAGCACATTATGGCACTACAGGCCAATTGATAAAATGTAGTACTGAGAAACCTGGGGAAAGCATGATATAGAAAAGCATGGTATATCGTTCAATGCCAGATTTACGGCAGTCTAGATTAGCACAAACTGCAGCATTTCTTGTGGTTCAATGCTTTGTAAGTAAACCAATTAGAGGGTACGATAAATGAGAGATTAGATTTGTGATCGGGAATTAAGAAGGAGAGAAGGAGAGAAGGAGAGAAGAGCTATAGCCATAGGCTTAATTGAGACCGAGACAAACCACACACCAGCAGTAATCAGACGTGGCTACAAATGGTTGAAGATCGAGAGCAGTAAATAGGGCAGTAAGACATGACCAGAAACCAAGTAAGAATTAATTGCAGGCCAACATCAGCCACCCCAGAACCAACCGTAACCGTCTACAAACTAGAGCAATCAAACAAACGGCCAGGTATTTGGATACTGTCAGTGCCATCGCGCTAGCCTACTCGCGCACCGCAGCCACACCAATTACAACTGGAACCGACCATACTAAACATGTCAAATCTCCCCAAAAAACAATCCTTTCTGTAAAACAATCCTTTCTCTAAAATAAACTCCTCTATCAAACAACCCCTCCATCAACCATCCACCCTATTGAATAAACCACCCACCGTCCACCGTCCGTCATTTTCCCCCAGAATCCCCTCCAATTCCCGTGGTGGTGCTTCAACGCACACCCATCCTGCACACCTCCCCATACCTCAAGAAAAATTTCCTCTCATCTCGTCTTCCCCAAACCCAATGTCCAGTGTTATCGGTATCACATTCGGAAACACCTCTTCCTCCATCGCAGTCGCCACTGCCGACGGAAAAGTTGACGTCATCGCCAACCCTGACGGCGACCGGTCCATTCCCTCGGTGTTGTCGTACATCGGAGTGGATGAGTACCACGGTGCCCAGGCCAACGCCCTTTTGGTGAGAAACGCCAAAAACACCATCATCAACTTCAGAGACTACATCGGCAAGAAGTACGACGACGTGGACCTCTCTGTGGCCGCCACCGGCGCCACGCCCGTCAAGACCGAGGACGGCGGCATTGCATACAAGATCGCCAGAGAAAACGACCAGGAGGAGCTTGTGACGGTGGAGCAGGCCGCCACCAGACACTTTGTGCAGTTGAAGTTGGCCGCGGAGGACTACTTGGGCAAGGCTGTGGACAGCGCGGTGTTGACCGTGCCCACGGACTTCTCGGAGCACCAGCAGGAGCTCTTGGTGCAGATTGCCGCCAGCGCCGGCATCAAGGTGTTGCAGTTGATCAACGAGCCTTCGGCCGCGTTATTGGCGCACTTGAGCGCCGCGTCCATTGCCTCCGGCGAGGAGCGTCTTTTGCAGGACAAGCTCTACGTGGTGGCGGACTTTGGAGGTATCAGATCCGACGCCGCGGTGATCGCGGTCAGAGGCGGCATCTTGACCATTCTCGCCACCGCGCACGCCCGCAACTTGGGTGGTGATGACTTGGACGCGGCCATTGCCGAGTACTTTGCCAAGGAGTTCGAGAAGAAGTACAAGACCGACCCCAGAAAGACTGCGCGCTCGTTGGCCAAGTTGAAGGCCGAGGCCATCGTGGCCAAGAAGACGTTGTCCAACGTGTCGTCGTCGTCGTTCTCCATCGAGTCGTTGGCCGAGGGCTACGACTTCCTCTCCAACATCAACCGTCTCAGATTCGAGCTTGCGGCGAGAAAGCCGTTGAGCGACATGACCGCGTTCGTGGACCTGGTGTTGCAGAAGGCGGGCGTGGATGCATTGGACGTGGACGAGGTGTTGTTGACCGGTGGTTGTGCCAACGTGGTCAAGTTGGCCTCCAACGTGCAGTTCATCTTCCCGGAGTCCACCACCATCGTTGCTCCTTCGCTCGACACCAAGGCGTCGAACCCCGAGGAGTTGCTGACCAAGGGTGCGGCGTTGCAGGCCGGTTTGGTCGAAGGTTTCGACCAGGAGGAGATCCACGAGTCGTTGCAGCCCGTTGTGGTCAACACCCAGCACTTGAGCGCCCCAATCGGTATCAAGGACGCTGCTGGTGCATTCCACGCCATCTTGGTGAAGGAGACTGCTTACCCCATCAGAAAGTCGTTTGAGGTGACCAACGGCGACGCTGCGGACGTGGTAATTGAGTTGTACGAGGGCCAAAGAACCATCAAGGAGACCGTGATTGAGGCCGAGCCTCTTTCGGACGATGACTCGGACGAGGATTCGGACGACGAGCCTGAGGTGAGAAAGGAGGTGGTATACGAGGCTGGCGTGTTGTTGGCCAAGTTGGCGTTGACCGACTTGAAGCCTAACGCCAAGTTGGAGGTGCTTGTCAACATCACCCAAAACGGTGTATTGCACTTGACCGGCAGAGAGTTGAAGCAGGGTGCGGTTGCTGTGAAGGGAGAGATTAAGTCCGCTTAGGTATAGACTAATTTATGTGAGTTGGACGTGATGTAGGGGATCCCACCAGCGCATGAGAAGACCCCAACCAGAGTGGAAGAAACTGTTGCCCTACGATTGGAGAGGAGTGACTCTTTGACTAGTGTGGTGACAGGAAGGAGTAAAGAAGTGTAGTGGGGTGAAGCATTCCTTCCCATAGAAGCAGCTCAAATATTAAGAGGAGGCGGTTTAACAAGCAGTCAAGTAGTAGCTGAAAACGCAATTTAAGTAGTAGATGAAGAGGCCGCTGAGCAATGGATTCAAACGTTAATACAATACGGAGACATATTCAATTAGAAGCAGTGGACGCAAGGAAATTTACTGGAGGAGAAGCTGCGATAAGTAGACACAAAAAGATGCGATAAGTAAACCCAATTCAATGCCAGTAAAAGAAGTAGCGATATAACAGCGTATGTAGATATAAGGAAGATGTAGGGGCAAGCAGAAACATCTGCACACGGCCGTGTACAGTAATTTCAGGCAAATATTGCTTATCCAATTCAGACCCGTGATGAACCACGATCAGGTTGGTAGATCGTATAGGGTGCATATACCATCCAGAAACGGGAAGGAAGAGACGGAGAATGGGCAGCAACAGCGCTGTTTAGAGTAGTTGAAACAGATGGGGCAGAGCAGTTGAGACAGATGGAACGCAGCAGTTGAAAACACCCTGCTGTAGAGAATAAGTCATATTGAGATGAGTAGATCGCATATTGGTGTGCGATCTGACCTATAGATCCAGTGTGCGAATGGGACAAGCCCTGCCAGTATTCAAACCCTAAGCACCAAAGCCTAGCACCAAAACCTTGCACCAAAACCTTACACCAAAACCTTGCACCAAAACCTCGCACCAAAACCACACATCTCAAAAGTCAAAGCAAAGCAAAAGCAAAAACCGCCCGCAACCGGTCCTGTCCCACCAAATCAGCCTCACCCAACCCAAACACCGGTACGATCATCCTGCACGTGGCGCGCCCAGCAACTCCAGCGACACCACCCTCTTTTCCCCCCGGTCACAACCCCACGCCATGGCCAAAAAGAAACCGGAAATGTCTCAGGTACACGGCGCCGCCAACAACGAGTTCATCTTCGGCGAAAACGGCGGCCGCGGCAAGCACCTCTTGTCGTTTTCCAAAAACCTTTCTCTCACGCGCGCACTCGGGCGGCTGGCGGCTCGCAGTGACGACGATTTCCGAGAAGCCAACAGCAACATCTACGGCAACCTCGCATATGGCTACGACTCACCCGACACCGGTGGCTCGGTGAAGGCCGACACCCCGCGGCCGCCACTGCGAACCGTTTCGGGTGGGCTTTTCAGCCGCACCACGCTGCCTCAAACCGACGGCGCGGGCGCGCGCGGCAAAGAGGGCGCGCCGCCCCAAACCCGGGCGGACTCGCGGCCCCGAGGCGCGCGCGCCGACCGAACCCGCCGCGCCACCTACACCGACTTGGACGACGACTGGGACGCGGACACGGGGATGCGGCAAACCGCCCCAGAAATGCCCCCAGATGCCGCCGCCACCGCCACCGCCCCCACGGATACCCCCGGACACGTTTCCGGACACGTTCCGGACCAAACCCCAGTCCCCCCAGAGCCTGCCTCCACCGTCTCGCCCCGCGTGGCCAAGTTCCACAGGGTGTTGGCCGACGACACCAGCATCAATGTGACGGAGCTTCGGCGCCTCGCATGGAACGGCGTACCGCCTGAGCTCCGTGCCGTCACGTGGCAGGTGCTCTTGGGATACCTTCCGGCTAACCGCAGTCGGCAGGCGCTGACACTCACGCGCAAGCGGCAGGAGTACGGCGACGGGTTGGCGAGCGTGGCACCACTGCATGGGTTCGGCGACTTGCCCCGCGACAGCGACAACCTGTCGCCCACACGCCAGCTCTACCACCAGATCGCCATCGACGTCAAGCGCACCAACCCGCAGTTGCCGCTCTACGCCCGCAGCGCCACGCAGCAGTCGCTCCGCAAGATTTTGTTTCTCTGGGCGGTGCGCCACCCTGCGTCCGGCTACGTCCAAGGCATCAACGACTTGTGCACGCCGTTCTACCAGATTTTCCTTGCCAACTACTTGGGGCAGGTACAGCGGCAGGCGCGGGGCCAGGAGGACCCGGCCCTGGAGATCGCAGGCATTCTCGACCCGGCAGACGAGGTGGAACAGCAGCTATTGCGTGATCCACAGCTCCAACACTACACGGTGGAGTCGTTTGACACCGAGCTTCTCTCGGCGCGTGCCACAGCGGTAATAGAGGCCGACACCTACTGGTGCCTCTCGCGATTGTTGGACAACATCACCGATAACTACATCCACGAGCAGCCCGGCATTCTCCGCCAGGTGGGCGACTTGCGCAGCTTGATTGCCAAAATTGACTTGCCCCTCCTGCAGCACTTGGACGCCGAAGGGGTGGAGTTCCTTCAGTTTTCGTTCCGGTGGATGAACTGCTTGCTCATGCGTGAGCTCTCCATTCCGCTCATCATCCGCATGTGGGACACCTACTTGAGCGAGACCCCTCTCGGGTTCAACAACTTCCACGTGTATGTGTGTGCCGCGTTTTTGATCAAATTCAGCGCTGACCTCCGGGCGATGGATTTCCAGGAGATTTTGCTTTTCCTTCAGAACACCCCGACGTCAGCATGGCAGGAGAAAGACATCGAGTTGATGCTTAGTGAGGCTTTCATTTGGCAGAGTCTTTACAAGAATGCAGCGGCGCATCTTCGGTGAGGGTGAGAGAAGAGAAGAGAAGAGACAGGCCAATGACAAACCAAAATAGATTTCAACTCGATTCACACAGTCTAGCAGTCAGACATTCATCCATTAGACAAATTTAGCCAGCGGGTCCGTCGGCCAGTCACGGGTCAATCACCAATCACCAGCAAGCTGCTGTCACTGCATGACGGCGTATGCACAGAAGTGTGGTGCTACTGATAACACAGGAGGTACGGATGCCCACATGGGCGCCGTCCCCGTTGCCCCCGCCTTGTGGAGGCAAACCCGCCTCCTAAACAGCACCGCCAATGCATTTCTGCCGCAAGGCACCGACATTTGTCCCAAACCCGGACCCCGGTCCTTCCCCCGGCCGGTTGTGAGTGCAGGCGCGATGCTTAGAAGTCAAGAGTTGACTGCGAATGCGCTAGGTGCACAACCGTTCCAATACTCCAGTAATTAGATAAATTAGTGATATATAGCCCCAGTCTGCCCCAGCTTCCCACACCAGAACGCTTTCGCAAACCACCCGTTTGTTTTTTTGAATCCCCTATCTCGCTTCCTCAACGGAACATATCTGCCACTGCCATGTCTCAACCAGCAGGAAGAACCATTCTCGCCTCTACTGTGGCCAAGCCCTTTGTGGAGGAAATCACCGCCGAAGTGGCGCAGTTGGACTTCAAACCTAAGCTCGTGGGCTTTTTGGCCAACGACGACCCTGCGGCTCGCATGTACGCCAACTGGACCGGAAAGACATGTGAGCTGCTTGGGTTCTCCTACGAATTGATCTCGGTGGACAAGAACGAGTTGGAGAGCAGCTTGATCACCGCCAACCACGACGACAGCGTCAACGGCATCATGGTGTACTTCCCCGTGTTCGGCGACAACCAGGATCAGTACCTCCAGCAACTCATTCTGCCGGAAAAAGACGTGGAGGGGTTGAACTTCTTGTACTACCACAACTTGTACCACAACGTGCGGTTCTTGGATGCGCCTGCCAACGAGCAAAAGTCCATCTTGCCGTGCACTCCGTTGGCGATGGTCAAGATCTTGGAGTACTTGGCCGTGTACAACAAGCACCTTCCCTACGGGAACCGGCTATACGGAAAGAAAGTGTTGGTGGTGAACCGGTCGGAGATTGTGGGCCGTCCGTTGGCCGCGCTCTTGGCCAACGACGGAGCCACGGTCTACTCTGCCGACATCAAGAACATGCAACAGTACACCCGGGGCGACGACTTGCTGATGCAGAGACACAAGGTGGTGGAGTTGGACGAGTCGTACACGGTGGAGACCGTGGCGCCCACGTGCGACGTGATCATCACCGGGGTGCCGCTGGAGAAGTACAAGTTTCCGTCGGAGGTGGTGGCGAACGGTACGATTGTGATTAACTTTGCCAGTGCCAAGAACTTTGACGACGACATCAAGCAGAAGGCGGGGTTGTACGTGCCTCTGATTGGCAAGGTGACGATTTCGATGTTGTTGCGGAACTTGCTCCGGTTGATTGACAACAAGAGGATCCGCCAGCAGAAGTGAGTGAGTTTACTGTAGTGAGGAAGGGACAGAGACAGACTGAGACAGAGACTGACTGAGACAGAGACTGACTGAGATAGAGACAGACAGACAGACTGAGATAGAGACAGAGACAGACTGAGACAGAGACTGACTGAGATAGAGACAGAGACAGACTGAGACAGAGACTGACTGAGATAGAGACTGACTGAGATAGAGACAGACAGACAGACTGAGATAGACAGACAGAGACAGAGACAGAGACAGACAGAGACAAAAACAGATGCTTTGGTGGGATGCTTGACATGTTTTGGTGCTGCGCTTCACATGCTTGACTCACGTCGCCCAGACTCCCGATTCGTCTCCGTTCCCCAGTGTCACCCATCGTCTCCCGGGGCACCAGGGCCCCAGAGCGACCTGCACACAACCGGGGAGTCACGCCCATCTTCCCGGTGCGCGATGGAGCCCGGTGTATAGGTGCAGAATTGACTGTGCGCCCATCGACTCGGAACCACGACTCGGAACAGAAGCCACCGGCGACCCACGCGACATCGGCGAGTTTGCTCATTGCGTCTTTGCGACATTGGCCAGTTAGAGAATAGACGTTCTAGACTTAACCTCCACCGACCACCCCCCGAACATCCCGGCACCACAACCTCACCCACGGAAACCACACCCACGGAAACCACCCCCACGAAACCACACCCACGAAACCACACCCACGAAACCACCCCGCCACCTGGGATCTCCGCGCTCACCCCACCATCACTCGGGAAATCCACACCCGAGCCACCACCGCCCAAACCCCAGTTCTGGGCAAACCTCGTCACCACAGCCACACATCCATGCCCGACCTCCCCGTGGACGAGCGTCCTCGGGCGAAGAAACCCGTCATCCCCATCGACACCCTCGCCCTCACCGAGTCGCTCGGGGTGCAAACGTTCCGCCGCGGCTCGCGGCGGCCCTGGTCCAAAGCCGAGGACGAGTTGTTGTTGCTGCGGCTTGAACACCGGCACGCCGTGGCGTTCGCGCGCAAGACGCTCGACTCCAAGGACGTGGACTGGGACGCCGTCGCGGCCGAGTTCCCGCCCGGGCTGCGCAAGGCCAAAGACTGCCGCAAGCGGTGGCTGAGTCTGTTGGACCCCAACCTCCGCCGCGGCAAGTGGCTGGCGGAAGAGGACCGCCTCCTCTTGGCGCTGTACGACAAGCACGGCGCGCAGTGGCAGCTCGTGGCCGCGGACATTGTGGGCCGCACCGAGCACCAGTGCTCCAAGCGGTACATGGAGGTGTTGGACCCGGCGCTGCGCGACCGTCTCCGGGCGTGGACCGAGGCCGAGGACCTCCTCCTCATCCGGCAGGTGCGCAAGAATGGCACCAAGTGGCGCACCGTGGCCAAGGCGCTCGAGGGCCGCCCGTCGCTCACCTGCCGCAACCGGTGGCGCAACTTGCTCACGGCGGTGGCCCGGGGCCGCGCCGACCGCGTGGTGGAGGAGGAGATCGCGGCGGCGCGCCGGGAGGCGTCCACCGCGGACTCGGACGCCGACGACGACTCCGACACCGGCGCGGTTTCTGACTCCACCGACAAGCCGGACGACCGGGCCAAGCCGTCCAGTGCGGACCATGCACGGGCCACCAGCGCCGCGGCCGCCACCATCGCCAGCATGAATGCCCCGGTGACCGCGGACGACACGGCGGTGGAGTGGCGGTACCTGCTTTCGCCCATGCCCGTGCCCCCGGGGACCCACGCGCTGCCCGGGAGTTCTGGTCTTTCTGGAACGGGAATGTCGGCAGTGGCTGGTTCTAGTGGTCTGGGCGGCTCGGGCGCCGGAGCTTCTGGCGCTAGCGCCGGTCCCATTGCAGACACATCCATGGCCATTGCCTCGCGCGAGTTGGCCCAGTTCCTCGTTCACTACGCCGCAGAGCACGGCATGACTGTCACGGTGCACCAGCATATCCACCACCACCACGCGCCGCCGTTTGTGCGGCAGCCCACGCCGGAACGGCCGCGTGAGCCACGCACGTTCGAGCCCGAGCTCACGCGGTTCCAGCACTTCAATTACCTTCCGCCGCTCACCGAGGTGCCGCGGCTCAACTCGTCGGCGTCGTCGCCCGCGTCCAGCTCTAAGGGCAGCACGCACCATCACCACCACCACCACCACTACCACCACGACGAAAAGCAGGTGGGGCCGAACGGAGGCCAGGGGAATGGCCAGGGGAATGGCCAGGGGAATGGCCAGGGGAACAGCCACGGGATCAGCCACGGGAACAGCCACGGGATCAGCCACGGGAACAGCCACGGACATACCCAGGGGAATACCCACGGACATACCCAGGGGAACAGCCACGGACATACCCACGGACATAACCATAACCTGATCCATGGCCATATACATGGCCAAAGCCCGGTTCAACCCTACCCCCAAAGCCAGGCCCCGAGCCGGGGCCAGAGCGCGGGCCAGACACAGAATGGTACCGACCTCTTGCGCGACCCCATCACTTTCCCCGACATCCGCAGCTACTCCCCCGACTACAAAGAGTTCAAGCCCCGCAAGGAGTACAAGAGCTACCCCAAGGACTTTCTCGAGGACGAGGCCGCCACCAAGGAGTCGGACTTGCTCAAGTTGCTCAACGAGGCCGATGCCCGCGCCAAGAGCCCGTCGCAGCCCCTGTCCAACCTGCTCACCCCGCTCACCAAGGCGGTGCAGATGGTGGCTGCCGCCGAGGACCTCAAGCGCGAAGATTTTGGCGCGGACCACCTCAAGCGCCCCGCGGACTTGGGCACGCCCGACCTCAAGCGCGCGCGCGTCGACGCCGACGACGACGAGGAGGGCCTCGATTTTTTCGAAACCATGCGCTACCTCAGTGCGCCGCGCGCCCCGCGCGCGCCCCCGGTGGACCACACCCGCCGCCTGCCGGTGTCTCAGCACCACCCATTGCACCACGCCGCCGCCAGCTCCAGTGTCACGCCCCAGGCGGAAAAAAACCCCGACGACGACGCCGACGAGGAGTTGATGGGCGCGTACGGCTTGTTTTACAACGCGTACACCCGGGAGCGGTACATGGAACAGCTGGAGTTGGACACGGGTGCGTTTGGCGCTATTCCGTTCAACCCGTCCTAGGCACGAAAAATTGATCACTTGTGATTCTGATTGTGTGATGGATGGTCCGCGTGTGATATACTCTGATGGGCGGATTCTTTAACCCGCTTCTATACCTATGACCCGGTCTATCCTGCCTGATGCAGAACCCTGGCCTGATTCGTTTGGTCCCCCATTTTGATCAAGTCATCATCAAGTCCATTTTGCAGTAGTTCTGTTGACACAATGACGCAATCGCCCACTTCATCCTGGTTTACGCCCATTTGCCGCACCCTTGTCAAGCGACACAAACTTGCACCTCTGTACCTTTACACACATGTACTATAGCCCATGTATATTTTCAAAAGAAACATACCACAGTTTTCGACCAATTTCCCCGACACCATCCAACTACCATTGACTATTCATTATTCTATTCCGTATCTATACTGTAATCCGTCGCCAATAGGCAAAATAAACTAAACTCCCGAGTACTTGGATCTAGCTCTCAAGCGTGGTCCGTTTAAGTAGAATGTCACTGGAATCGCAATCATCGCCATCGACAAAAACGCCAAGATCATCGAACCCCATGCCACAGGGTACTTTTCTGTCAGCAAATTCAAGAACAACGCTCTCCCAAACAATGGGAAAGCACCCGCCATGATACTTCTGAACAAATCGTTACCAGCAAACACTGACGCCAAATATCTCCAGAAAGAGGTGCTCAAGTAGTTGAAGAGAGTCTGGAAAACCATGAACGCACCAGAAGCATAGACAGCGGCACCAAACAATGGACCAACCCAGTGGATATCGGGCGAGCTCGTCCATCCAAAGATAACAATGCCAATAGGCATGAGAACAGATCCAACAATGGCAATTGGGATAAACACCTCTGGCTCAACGTCCTCGCCGACCAAAAGCTTCTTGGTGAACTTTCTGTAAATAACAGGAATGTAGAATAATGCACCAACCAAGATACCCACCATGATCGACACATATGTCACACCCAACTCAACCAAGGTAAAGTGGTGAATATCAACGAACACGATGGGGAAAGCCTCAAACCAAAGGTACATGATGGAGTACACGAGGCCAATGAACACATTAATGATGAGAACCACAGGCTCGAAGATAATAATCTCCAACGGACGCCACAAGGTGTCAATCACCATGTCCTTAGCCGACATCTTGCTGTTCTCAATGTGGCCCTCAGAGCTGAATCTCAAGTCTCCCGTCAACGCTCTCAATCTCTCAGCCTTTCTGTATAAGATGGTTTTGCCGTAAGACTCAGGAAGCAACCAACTCAAAACGAGGAACGAAGAGCCAGAGGTGATAACCATGAACCAGAATGTCCAATGGTAGCCACCCTTAACCGTCAAAATAGACCCGAACAAAGGACCCAAAGATGGAGCACACACAGCAGCAACAGACCACACACTGATAGAAACAGGCATGAAGGGCAAAGCGGTCACGTCGCCAAAGCTGGCGCCACCAGTCGCCAAACATGGACTGGCAAAAAACCCGGCAAGAAAACGCAAAACACTCAAGGACGCAATGTCGTTCACCAATGCGGTTGGGATCTGCAAAATGAAGAAGATGAACAAAGTCACAATGTAGATGGTGGTTCTGCCAATGCGAGCATTCTCAGACATTGGCGAGAACAACATTGGGCCGATACCGTAGCCGAAAACGAACATGGTCAATGGCAAAGTAGCCAATGTTTGGTTAATTTGCATTTTCTCCATGATTTCATCCACACCCGGAGTGTAAATGGCAGAACCCATGTACACAAATGCAGTCAAGAGCGCAATTTGCAACATGAACAAGATTTTGTACTTGAGGGGCCAGTTGTATGGATTTTCTGGGTCATCTTCCCCATCCCAAGTAACCATTATGAGATCTTCGTTAGTCTTGGTGGAGACCGAACTAGACGAAGAGGAAGTAGGTTCAACAGCCAACTTCTCGGTCGAATAGCCAGAATATTCGCTTCCTCCTTTCTTGAGATATTTCGCCGGAAGAATATATTCCGCCTGTTCCTCTGCGTAGTTGAATAACTTGCGGCTGGATACGTGGTAGAGTAACCGGCCAAAGAAACTCTCTCTGACAAATTTGTAAAGCATTGTGAAATAAAAGTTAGGACTATCCCTGGTAGATCTGGCGTTATAAGGTGAACTCAATGCCCTCAGGACCCCGGATGGAGAGGAGTATTGACCTCTTTTATACCTACGCGCAATTCCTTCACATCGCGATGCTTTGTCAGACTGCGAAATGCGCGGAAGCT
>JAJMCU010000046.1:0-90191 GCA_030573135.1 Clavispora asparagi
ATGCTAAACCTGCTTTCCTGTTTGGCTCTAAACCCGCTGAATCTGCAGATGCTAAACCTGCTTTCCTGTTTGGCTCTAAACCCGCTGAATCTGCAGATGCTAAACCTGCTTTCCTGTTTGGCTCTAAACCCGCTGAATCTGCAGATGCTAAACCTGCTTTCCTGTTTGGCTCTAAACCCGCTGAATCTGCAGATGCTAAGCCTGCTTTCCTGTTTGGTTCTAAACCCGCTGAATCTTCAGAAACGACACCTGCTTTCCTGTTTGGCACAAAGCCAGTGAGTAGCGAACAGGAATCGGGTGGCAAAAAGACAGGTTTCTCATTTGGGTCTAACCTGGATTTCAACACCACTCCATCAACTGGATTTTCGTTCGGTTCTGGGGCTTTTGGTGCTTCTGCCCAATCTGGATTGACCTCTACTTCAAGTGCATTTGCTTCTACGACCGGTTCGCAAGAAGTCGCTGGAAAGACACCATTCCTTTCCGGGCTTAATACTCCCGCTACTGCTGGTACTACGGACTCTAATGCACCAGAGGAAAAGGTTGAAGAGGAAGAAACAGGTGGTGACTTTGCCCCTGTTGCCTCCCTTGGATCACAAAAAGTCGAATCTCCTGGTACGGGAGAAGAAGGCGAAACTGTAGTGTACCAACGGAAATCGAAGTTGATGTTGTATGACGCTGAAAATAAAGAATCACCATACAAAAACATGGGTGTTGGCGAACTTAAATTATTAAGCTCTGAAAATGGTTCGAGCTCTAGAATTTTAATGAGAGCAGATGGTGGCTTGAGAGTCCTCTTGAATGTTGCGATTTTAAAGGATATTTCTTACGCTACCATGGGCAATGGTTCCTTGGTGAGAGTTCCATCCGTGAATTCCGAGGGTAAGATCGAGACATACGTTCTCAAGGTTAAAACACCTGCGGATGGTAAAGAGCTTTGTGACACCTTGAATCAAATTAAAAACAAATAAAAGGATAAGACTTTATTGCAACATCAAATACTTAGTAATTATTTAGACATCAACTCATCCACCAAATAAATGAAATCATGAGTATCTACTAGGTTTGTGAAGGATTGAAACTTTATCTTGGGAGTCTCTGTTGCTTGCCCACCCGCGAGCAAACTTAGGATTTCCTTCTTTGAGCCAAACAACTTATGTGCAACTAATTTCAACATGGATAATAAAGATGTAACCAAGAAACTATCTCTCTCAAAGATCCAAATGCTCAAAATCTGCATACTTAGATCAAAATTAAAGTAGTCCGACATGATAGACATTAGCGCCAATGGCGCGTAGTCGAACTCTGTTATTCCCCTCGATTTCAAATGAGAACTCAAGCTTGGACAGATCGCTTCGAGTCGCAGCAGGAAATCATCAAAGTAATTATGCTGTATAAGGTTGGACAAATTTTCTCCCTTAGAAGATGATTTATATTGTCTCCATCTCATGATGCTACCGAGTAATTTATCTTCTGAGAATAAGACGCAAAGGGTTCTGAAAACCATAAATTTATCCTTGTAAATCGCGTATAACAAAGAAGATAATTGGGCGATACCCGAAAAGTAGGTTCTCGAAATGAATGCCTGAGAGCCATCCCCTTCTTCAAATGTTGATGCAGTGGTATCTTTGGAATATATTAGAAAAGCCACAATTGCACCCTTCAAATCGCACATCACGGCGGACTCTTGAAATAGCCTTTGTTCTGGGAATACGCGTAAAAGATCCATGTCTATAGTCTCGGATAATTGAAATAAGGGCAGTGTGTTCTTATTTTCATTCTGAGATTCTGGATCTATTAACTCTGAGCTTTTCAAAAAATAGCTTGTGCACAAGTCGTTCAGAATTTTGGTTTCCGATTGAAGTAGAGTGGACCAAACAAAAGCCTTCTTGAAATTTGGGACCCCTCTCCAATACATTTTTCTGCCCTTAATGGATTGTTTTAATGATTTGATATCCGCTTCAGTCATTGAATTCCAACACTCAATATCGGCAGCTTTTAGCTTGTCCAACTCTTGAAGATCCTCTAGTTTTTTGGAAACAACCGTGCTTTGTCTTGATAACGCCAGATAGATAATTTCCTCTGACTCCTTTTGATGTTTTATTTTATCGTAAAGTGATTTCGGAGGAAGCCATGAAGGCCGTGTACTCAGAAAGTACTTGAGAATATAAGAATCAGGCTTTACCTCATGCTGAGGGATATGGCAATTGGAGAGCTCATGGGCACCCGGTGGGTAAGAGTTACCTACCTTAAGAAACAGGCTGAGCAATCGTCTACGCTCCCGGGCTTCTTGCATTATTCTGCACTTTCCATCAGCACCGAATCTCATGCTTAGCTCAAATGCATCATTTGATAGATTTGTACCAAAGTGGGGACGCTTCTCATCTGATACTAAGCTCAAACGGCTATCGTATATGCTAGATGTACATGTCAAGTCGTCGCTCACACTGCTGAATATCGATGAACTTCTCGCTGATTCACTAGCAGATGAGAGGCCAGTATCCGATGTAAAAGTATGCTTAGGAAGGTTTGTTCTCCAGTCAAGCTGAGAGCTGATAGGCACGTTAAAAATGTCTTCAGATTCATCGATATCCTCATCATCCGAATCAAGAGAGAGTTCAGTACTTGACTCATTGGCCGTTTTGAACTGAAATTGGGTTATTCTATCATTCAATCGTTGTTTCCTCATTTGTAGTCTTTGAGAAGGTGTTAGGTGAGTCGGGGTTTTATCAACCGAAACTAAAACCTTGCCACTCGTGTCTTTTCTATATGAAGATTCACCATTTTGACTCAGACGTTTCTTCTTGTCACCCCTGACATGGTGCAGTAGTGGGATATCCTCCATTATTGAAAAGGAAGAATATTATGTTTTCACCAGAGATAAAATGATAAGCAATGGTTTGATATCGCTAAGCCTGTTTATAACCTGATAAAAAGAAACGGATAAAAATAAAGATCTGCTGATTATATTGGTTAGCAAACCACTGACGATTTGTAACCTGGCAAATACGAGGAGACCGTGTACTATCGCATTATGCAGGGTACATGGTATCTCAAAACAAGCAGAATGTTTAAGGGACATCAAGGCGCGTTTTCTTGGATACAGTCTTCACGCAAACGATGTAAGCCTGTAAGCCAGATACCGGTACCGTCCCCATGATGCTCAACTGAACAGTATAAATGTTTATTTACAGGCAGGTATAAAATAAATACAAGTATAAGCGCTTATTTCAATGAATGGGCTTATTCTTTTTTCGAATCCTCCTTATGATTGAAAAATTTTCCAAGCATTTTACCAATACGATGCAACTTGGATGGGTGCAAATCCTTCTCATCAAGAGTCTCAGTGGCAGCATCGTCATCCAAATCTAGCTTCCAGTTAGCATCTGTTCTCTTAGCATTCTTATCGTCAAATGCATCGGCCAACGCTTCCAACAAGGCTGTTTGAATAGGAGTTTCAGGTACCAAGGTCTTCACGTTCAAAATGACATCCATATCACCCCTGTTTTTAATGTTTCTGTTGATAGGAATGCCCTTCTCAGGAATGGTCAACTTTCTACCGGTCTGAACGCCGGGTCTAATCTTCAATTTAATGTTTTGACCATCAATAGTAGGTACCACTATCTCACCACCTAAAGCAGCTGTAGTCATCTGAATGTTGTGATTCAAGATGATATTGTTCTTAGACCGTTCAAAAATTGGGTCTTTCTTGACGTGAACTCTCACGATCAAATCACCGTTTCTAGTTTGGTTGTAAGGGTCCTTCGTTACAAAAGGTGCATCACCTCCGCCTGGAACTCTCAACCTAGTACCATCAGCAATACCACATGGCAAGTCAATCTCATTGGCTTTAGGAACTTCTTCCACGCCATTTCCGTGACAAGTGTTACACTCATCTGACTTATTAATTGTGACACCAGAACCGTGACAGGTGTTACAGGTAGAGGCCATTTGAAATCCACCAATAATGTGCGTGCTTTGGCCAGTTCCGTGACAGGATGGGCAGGTTGACTTTTTCTTTCCTTGCTTCAAGCCAGAACCAGAACAGGTGTGACAAGAGTCCACGGCCTTATAGTTCACACTGACGCTTGTGCCGAAGACAGCCTCTTTGAATGAAATAGTCTTCAAAACTTCAATGTTATCACCCACGTGTTCGTTGACGAAAGAACCTTGGCCCCGTCCGCCTCTTCCATTGCCGCCTGCACCGTTGAAAGCCTGTTTGAACAAATCTTCAAAGTCGAACCCCATTCCTGAAAAAGGATTGCCCTGTGCACCTCCAAAAGGATTTCCACTCTGTCCACCGAAAGGATTGCCTCCGCCAAACGGGTTTGCATTTCCGTTGGAGTCGAATCCCGCAGCACCAAACTGGTCGTACTGGGATCTCTTTTCCTTGTCGTTCAACAACTCATAAGACTCTTGGATCTTGTGGAATCTCTTTTCAGAATCCTTTTCCTTGTTAACATCGGGATGGTACTTTTTGACAAGCTGATAGTACGCCTTCTTGATGTCGGAAGCACTGGCACCTTTATCCACACCAAGGGTTTTGTAAGGATCGAAATCTATCAAGGCCCTCGCTGAAGAGCGGAAAAGACGCGCGCTTGGCCACAAGTTATGAGTATTTGCCAGCCGAAGTAATCTGGGACATTTATATAAAGATGGAAACATCGTTTAAAAGAACACTAATCCAGCAAGTTCAGGTGATGTGCAATTTTTATGTAGGAGCAGGTTTCGCGCTTGAGAAATTTTCTAGAACATTGTAGAGATGTATGGGTGTTCAATATTCAGGTGTACGGATCCTATACTCAGCTTCTCGAGAATAATCGTATGATTTCAATATGGACCTTGAGAATATATAGCAAGGGGGGGCCATGTTGTATTTGGTATAAGCAGCTAGTTGTTCTAGAGGCTAGTGAAGTTCGTCCCTTAAATTAATCAATTGCACTTTGAATTGTAGCATAATATTTCGCCTGCATATGAACTAATATTGGCTATGAGACGAAACCTCGAGCAAAGTTGCAAAAACAGGCGAAGTATACGATGTTTAAGGTGAATAAAATCTGTCTTTGAAGTTTGCTTAATGGGCCCCTGAGATATCCGGAATTTATTGAGGAGCTATCTCGGAAAATCAAGAAATAGACACCTATTGAATTTCAAGAACTCTTTGAAGTCGGAAATGAATACTTCGATTCAAAGGAAGAAGATGGACCGAGGTAATAGAAAAAAGAAATGAATCACTATCCCGCCTTCTTGTCTCCAAAGGTGTGACAGATGAGGGTTTATACTTTGAAGCTCTCACTTCCAGGGATAGATAATCTGCGAATAATAAAGCTGAGCTAATTTAAGGCGTGGGAAACAGACCTACAGCTATTGTACATTTGGAAGCAGTGGGCCGTGAAAGATCGTGAAAAGTGGACGGATAAAATTTTGCCACTGGATCTCAAAAGTTTAGAAAGTTTAGTTTTAACGGTGGCCACTCACAATTATTTGGAAGAGGAGGACGTTACTGTAATGTTAGGCTACGTTGCGTCTATTAATCATACGAATAAGAAAGCATTCCTTCTTTGAGAAAACCTACTATTTGAGAGTGGAAGGAAATTAGAGGAGGAATCATAAAGAAGCTTAATGGATTGTTTCTTTGGAATATTGAAACTGAATATTGGAACCTCGTGGTCTAAATTAAACGTAAAGACTGGACATTCCTAAATTTTTCACTTATCCTAAAAAGTCAAATCTGAAAATGAGACTGCTAGAATTGTTCGAAAATAGAAATCTTCTCAAAACAACTTCAAACCGAAGGAAAATATTAAGGATAGCATTACCTGCTATCTCTGTGGGAATCCTGGGTACGTATGGGATAACTGCTGCATTCCAAAGAACCTGAAGGAGCAGTGGGGTCTGAATACAAATAATGTTAAGTTTAGATCGAGTGCAGGAAAATATACAAAGTGTTATACTGTATTGCTTAAGGTTTCTACAGACTGGGACACATAAGCCTTCTTATATAGTGACTATGGTATCCCTTTATCATAAGGGATCCCATACACATCTGATAGTCACATCCTAATACGGCTGTCAAGGTTCACTCTGAGGTACATACTCTGTAACATAGGAACACTTCCTGTATAGAGATATATCAAACCTCTATACATCTCAACAAATAATCATATTCACGTGACTCAATCGAAATCACGGTCCATTCTACGAATGAAAGCGAGATTGAAATATATAGCATTAACTTTTTTTTGCTATTCACAGAATTAAATAATATCATCAGAATTTCTGGTCCCAAGAGTCCAACTTCATGGTACCGTTTTCTTGAAGGTTAATGTGCATCTTGAACGCATCCTTCAAAATATGTGGTTCGTGCAAGCACTTGGCTTTTTGGGCATAGAAAGAAGCTCTGTCAAAGTACTCTTTCAACTGATCCTTATAGTCAGGGTGGGCACACTGATTGATAATTTCAATGGCCCTCTCCCTTGGTGCCATTCCTCTCAAGTCAGCCAAACCTTGCTCGGTAACAATTACATCCAAGTCGTGCTCAGTTTGGTCAACATGAGGTGCGAATGGAACGACACAAGAGAGTCCAGTAGGGTCGGTCTTCGAAGGTCTAGCGGATGGAGTATGCATGATGGAAAATTTAGCATTTCTCAAGAAGTCAGCAGAACCACCCAAACCATTCAACATTCTGGATCCCATAACATTGGTTGAGTTGGCATGAGCATAAATATCAACCTCAACTGGAGTATTCATAGCAATAACTCCCAATCTCCTAATAATTTCTGGCGAGTTAGAAACAACTTGGGATCTCAAACAAATCTTCTTCGAGAAATCATCCCAACTCTTATCGAATCTGTCAAATCCCTCTTCCGTCAATCTGATAGAGGTTGCGGTAGCAAAGTCAAGAGATCCAGAATCAAGGAAGTCAAGGAAAGAGTCTTGCAAGACTTCAGTCCAGACGTTCAAATTCTTAAAGTTAGAGTCAGACAAACCTTCAACCACTGCGTTCGCAATGTTACCAATACCGGACTGAATTGGGAGCAAGTTGTCTGGCAAACGGCCCATCTTAACTTCGTGTTCAAAGAATTCAACCAAGTGGGACGCAATTTTCTGCGAATTGGCATCAGAAGGAGTGTTTGAAGGAACCTTATCACGGGTTGTAGATTCCACAATTGCAACCACCTTCGAAGGGTCAACAGGAATGGCCTGTACACCTACTCTGTAGTCACAAGAGGTGTGTGGATAAGGTTGTCTGAACGGAGGGTTGACAGGCATGTCAATATCGTGCATACCCTCAAAAGATGGCGTAGCAGTGTTGACTTCAATGATAACCTTGTCCGAAACGGAAATCATTTCTGGAGAGCCACCCACAGCGGGACCTGGTACAATGGCACCATCTTCCGTGATAGCTGTGGCTTCAATAATAGTGTAATCAAGCAAATCATTTTCTTTGTTCATGGTGTAGAAACCGTAAGTCAAATCTTGAGGGAACATAGACAAGTGCTTGTCAAAAAACATAGTTCTTCCATCGTTGATTGCCTTGGCAATTGGCTTTCCAACTTGATGGGGTGATCTGCGCAAAATCATGTCATGGTCAGCCCATCTGGATTCCTCCGGGCCTGCAGAAGCGCCAACAAACAAGTTGAAAGCTAGTTTTCCTTGCAAGTTGTTCTTCTCGACGTGCTCCACAAGAGCGCTTGGAATAGCTTTGGGCGCACCGACACCGGTGAAACCAGACCAACCGAGGTATTGTCCATGTTTGAACAACTCAATGCATTCTTCCGGTTTTCTCAACTTTTGTAAGTAGGGAGCATATCTCACTCTTTGTTTTAAAGCGGCAGACATATTATGTGAAAGGAATTATTCGAGAAATTGAAATCAATGGGTTGAAAATTGTCAACAAGAGCGGGGAGGAGGGGAGTTCTCGTAAAGATGCAGGTTCTTTTAAATGTTCCGAAAGCTTTTTGGGCTCTCAACAAATTGATGGCTGAAACTTGAGGAATTCTTTCTTGTCTGAGTTAAAGCGTAAAAAAATTAATTCTTTTGCGCGTTTTGGGGTTCAATACTGGACACTTGGAAATAGCGGTAACTCTCTTCAATTTATACATCCGGTCTTACGGTACTCACCGGACTATATATGCATTCCTGTATTTAACTTATCCGATCGGATATGAACTTTTAACCCGAGTTAGAATCAATGACAATATAGAAGACCGGCTTTGGTGTTCTATATTGACTTCATCCCTCTCCGTTTCTTCAAGAACAATTTTGGAGAAAAAACTGAAGACTGAATAATGGACTGATAGATTTCGATTTTTTACGTATCCGGAGTTTGCGGAACCGGTGTGAGATATCCGGTCTCGACACGTGATTTCAACGAATCACAATCGAATATCGGTGTCCCAACTTTTTTAGTACTGCATGTCTCAACAACACATAATGTGGGGCACTCTTTGTTTGTGGGGCACTTTTCTGGGGTATGGTTTACAAAATCGAAACGTCGACAAAAAGATCATGTAACAGTTAGCCTCTAACCGTCTTCAATCACAGAATTAATTCACTTTCTTTTTTCGTTTTGCCTTGTCACCTCTAGAGAGCCACAAAACTCGGGCTTTTAGAGTGGTCCTAACTTTATCCACTCACAAGAGCATGCATTTGCTTTTCATTTGGCGCGGCCGGATTGGCGGACATATATGGTCTGCATACCCACGGAAGTAATGTGCAGTATTCCACAACAAGGTCACATAAATTGTGATGGACACATTGTCTCGAAAAGAATTCAGTATTGTTTTTTTTTGCGTGGAGAGAATTAAATGTGAATGCCGGGTAAACGAATTTTCGCACTCTTAATCTTTTCCAAAGAGTTTCGCATTCTTGAAGTGGATATCGCGTGTGCTATAGTTTGGAGTGGAAGTCTCGGAGTTAAGTTGAAGAAGCAAAATTGGTAAAGTCTAAAGCCTATGGTATTCAATCTGAATTGGACGACTAATAAAAGGAAGTTGAATTGGTTAGGATACCACAACTCAACGACTCATAATTCGTGGTATCGAACGAGGTGGAGCTGACAATTTGTAGAAACTTCTTTTGAAGACCACCGCACCGTAATTTCCGTTTATCCGTCTCTTCTCGATTTGTACGTTTCACACTTTATTCTAAACATTAAGAATTACTTTCCATGATATTACGGTAAGCAAGAGAAACTGAACCTATGGACAAAACTACGCGGAATCCTTAAGTCCGAAAACCTAACTTGCCTTCGGATTTCAGAATTCATCAGTAATTATAAATTAGATGAACTCGATGCTGACATGTTAACCGGATTCGCCCTTATCGGGATCTCGGGTATTAATTATTTACCAACTTTGATTTTCGAGCCTTGAATACACTTCTTCTCGGAGCTTCGTCGACAGGCTCCAATTCCAATTTTGATGAAACGGGTGCAGTTAACATGATCTTCTCTCTCAACCGATAGTAATTACTAGTGACTTCTTCATCAATAACTGATTGTTGAACTAAATCATAGTCGAAATATTCCATGTCATTTGTCAAGAATTCTCCATCGGTTTCCACGATGTATTCCTTTAAGATATCGTCTTCTTCTGATTCCATACCTATCTCATTCAAGCTTGCGTCGTATGCATCCTTGTCTATCGAATCAGATTTAGGCTGCGTCTTTTTCTCTTCTGCCTCTGCCATTGACTCGACAATCCTGTTCAATTTCTCAAAGTCGTCCATTTGGTCGACAATGGGGCCCAGTACTTCCATATCATCATCAAACATGCCCACATTATAAGCTTGCACCATACTCTCCATATCATCTTGCAACTGGCTGGTATCAATATTAAGCTCTCTCACTTCAGACCTATTTTCCATGGCCGAAAGATCATCATAGGATTCATCAACTTCGGTATCGTCTGATTCCCTGTCCCCTATAGCGCTTGACACATTGGTATCGCCCGGTGTCATGGAATATTTTTCCCTCGTAGTAGCCATCTCCTTTCCACCAGCAAAAGATTGAGGTACCTGAATGACATTGGCTTTACTCTGAGGCATTTTGGGCAATTTAGAGGGATTTTGCATTCTCATCTGCCTGAATTTCGAGGTTTTTTTCCTCAATTGAGTGCTTAATAAATTATTTTTCAAGTGCTCAAAGTCTTTATCTTCAGTAGAGTCGATCTGTTCATTTTCCTCCACCGCTTCAACGATTTCCTTGATTTTCAGTTCCTTACCTCCCCCTCGATCTTGAGCTCTACTCATCAAAAATGGACGATTCTCACCTGAAAATTCGATAGAATTTTTTTTTTCAGCGATATCCAGGGTAATAGGGATATCACGTTCAACGATATCCAGAGTAACGGGAATGTCACGCTCAACAATATCCAGAGTAACGGGAATGTCACGTTCAACGATATCCAGAGTAACGGGAATGTCACGCTCAACGATATCCAGAGTAACGGGAATGTCACGCTCAACGATACCCAGAGTAACGGGGATATCACGCTCAACGATATCCAGAGGAACAGAGACTTCGCGCCATGTGCCTTCATGCGATAATTCAGGTCTTGTAGTATCTTGCGTTTTGTTCCCTGCTTCTCTCGTTGACAGGTAGTTGGTTTCTGTTTTGCCAAGAACCGAATCCGATCGTGACATCCCGGCCAAGATTCTATTCTCCATGAATCTCAGAACGGTGTGCTTATGGTGTTCGATATTACCCAAAGACTCGCTTACATCCTCGATTTCTTTTATCTCCAATTTGTCACTGAATCTGACAGACTTGGTTTCGGTTTGTTCCGCATTGTTTGGATTCTTTTGACCTCTTAATGATTGAATGTCATTCCACAATCGGTCTTGAAGACTGGAACTTTTTGGGAATAGTGAGTAGCCTCCATCATATAGAAGGTCGTCTCCTTCGTCATCATCTTCCTCTTCTCCATCCTCATAGTTTTCGATACCTTCAAAATCATCATTCTCGAAGTCATACTCAAAATCCTCCTCTTCAATTGAAAAATCATTCTCATCAAATTCCCTCGCAAGTAGTTCCAATTCATAAATTTCTGGATTCGAAAGATCCTTCAGGTGACCCGCAGAAAATGAATCATCTTGGAAATCGCTCATAATTGCTTGTTTTAATGCTTCCTTATGCTCTCCGCTGATTTCAGAATTCTCTATTAAATTTAGGACCTTGTTTGTGCTTGTTTCTTCATCTTTGCTTTCTGATAAAGCCAAATCTTCCAATAGTTCTTGAAGCTGGGAGCTTGTTTCATCAACTTGTCCGGCCCTTCTTGAATTCTCCTTCTTTCCTTCAACCTCTACATCTAAATTCATATCAGTTGAGATCTTCGAAATCGGGACACTCTCTTCGATACCTTGCATCGATTCATTAATTCGCCTGTTGGACACATCGCTAGCGCCCTGGGTATATGCGGGGGCTTCGCTTCCGGAGTGGGGTAATAGCTCTTCATTGTTTTCCACTTTCTTGTCATTCAATTTCACACCTATCACATTACCCTCTTCATCAATTTCTTCCTGGATATCGATGATAGGTAGATCTTGAGATTCTGGATTCTGGATTGCTGACTCTGTCGCTTCAATGAAGGTTTGAAGGTGTCCGAGCGTTTCTTCTCCTTGTTTCAAGTTGAGGCTTTTCTCAGCGATGGTAGTTTCCAAATTCTCTATACGGCGGTCGAGAAATTTCAACGCCTCTGACTTGGATTTTGTCACCCAGTATTCTGCTCCTATCAGGACCATCACTTCCTCCTTCACATCAGATTTGCTGTCATGAATATTTGCTTTTAGCAGGGAAATCTCACCAATAGATTGCCTCAAAATAGATATCTCCTTTCTCAAGCTTGAAAGCGAGAGATTCAACATCGCTTCCACAGACAGATCCGAATCCATGAATGCCATGGTCAAAGTCGATGCGCATCGAAATTGTGCGAAAAAGGGAAGCCGAGTGTAGGACAAAAATCCAGGTAGGAGGGGCGAATATTCACTAAAATAAATCAACCTTTAATATCCGTGCATCAAATTTATTCTGTTTTATATAAATTTTGATCATTTTTTATCAAATGGCTGTAATGTTGGTTTTTTATCATTTTTTACATTTTTGTCTAGACTTGTGTTCCGAGGTATTAAATTGAGAACGGCAAATCTAGGATTTTTTTTAAAAAAAGTTCAGAAAATATTTGATATTGTTCAAATTTTCTATCTTAATAATCACATTGGCTTATAAAACCTAGAAAAAAATAGTAGTTTCCTCCTAAGTATGTTATTCTTTCCTTACAAAAGCTTCCTGGAAATAATAACGTTTCAAATATTGAGCAATGGTGTTGCTTGCCCAACTTCGTGCCACCATCCTGCATTAATCACAACTGATCGCTCGTTGTATTTACAGTCTATAACAACCACAATACATAATCGCCGTCATGCCTCCAACTCCATTAGAGATCAAAACAAAAGCGCTCCAAAGGCTCTTAAAAGAGCATCAATTGTATGAAAAAGAGGTATTGGAACAAGAGGAATATTTAAAGCAGATGAAGGCCTCCGATTCCGATGAATACGAGATCAGAAAGCAGGAGAAAGTTCTTGATGAATCTAAGCGAATGGTCCCTGAGTTGGCCAAGAAAATTAAACAACACGGAGAAGCTCTTAAACTTTTCCTCGGTGGATATAGCGGTGAAGAAGATCTTGACATCCCAAGGGAACTTCTTCAAAAGTGCAGCCTATAATGAAGTATATTAAATCTATTTTGTATTAATCCGTATTATTCCCATTCATCGTCAACATCATTATTCTGCTTCTTGAATTCATCTGCTAAATCTTGATCTTCCTTCAGCTCCATTTTATCATATAATTCTTTGTTTTCAATCCATCTTTCATGAATAGTAATATCTTGTTGGTCCAAACCCCAACCATTCCTTGTAGCCTCATTCCACACAGAATCTCCTCCAATTTCCGTACTTCCGAAGCTATAACCATTTGCTTTATCGATGATCTGTAGCAAATTAATCATGGATCTCTTGTTCTCCACGGACAAAACTTCGAATGAAACAAGGCCATATTGCTCAATAATTTCACCTATCATCTCCGTGAGGCGAACGAAGTTTCTTCCTAAGAGTGAGGGTGACTCCTTCTCTAATAAGGGCGTCAAGTATTGAAGGTCCTGAACTTCCGTATAATAATCCAAACTCATTGGTAATGAGCCATATGACTTTAACATATCGATCTTGGAAATCACATTAACATGTGGAAGGTCAAGTTGCAACATAGCTCGTAAGCTTAGCAAAAGAATCGAGATATACTGGGATGGGCTGGTCAAATAAATGGAGTCCACAAGCGAAACCACACATAAGCGGGCATCTGCAAATTTGGCAAGCTTCTTGAATATCTTAAATAAAGAGTTGTGATGCGTGAATAGCTCAACCTGGCCGGGGCAATCAAAAATCAAGTAGTTATTTTGGCTCGAAAGTCTTTGGATTCCTTTTATAAGGTCATCAATACCGTTTTCATCGATACTTTCTAAAGCATACATAAGACCACCATTAGGGCCTAGATTGAACTCTTCCATAACTTCTTCTATGGTAATGTAATCACGAATATCGAAAGCACAATTAGGGTATGGCTGTCTCTCGTTCGCGGGATCAAGGTTGATAATACAGCACTTTCGACCTATAGCTGAAAGAAACTGATACATGCCATAGCAGTATGTAGACTTTCCCGATCCAGGAGGCCCAATAACGATTTGTCCAAACATTCTTACCTATCGAGTCTGTTTTCTCACTGCAAAGCACAAGCTTCACTCGGTCTCTCAAAATGTTGGTTCGCGCACTTCATTGAGGGCAAATGTTGAATCTGAGGCTTCATCAACCTAATCAAATACACACTAAGTGACCATGTCTACGCCTGCAAATGATCCATCATTTTTGAAGAAGACGGTATCTGTTTCTCCGCTAGTTCTATTGTCAGTTGTTGATCATTTCAATAGAGTGGCAAAGGACAGCAAGAAGAGAGTCGTGGGTGTGCTCTTGGGAGACAACTCCTCAGACATAATCAAGGTTTCCAACTCCTTTGCTATTCCTTTCGAAGAAGATGAAAAGAATTCCTCTGTGTGGTTCTTGGACCATAATTTCATTGAATCGATGGGCGAAATGTTCAAGAAAATCAATGCCAAAGAAAAGTTAATAGGCTGGTACCACTCGGGCCCTAAATTGAAGGCCTCCGATTTGAAGATCAATGACGTCTTTAAAAGATACACGGCCAACCCATTGCTCGTAATTGTTGATGTTCAGCCTAGAACTGTCGGAATTCCAACAGCTGCTTATTTCGCTGTTGATGATATCAAGAATGATGGCTCGAAGGCTGAAAGAACGTTCGTTCACATCCCATCCTCCATTGAGGCGGAAGAAGCCGAAGAAATTGGAGTAGAGCATTTATTGCGGGATATCAGAGATCAGGCTGCTGGCAACTTGTCGTTGAGAGTGACCCAAAGCTACCAATCTTTGTTGGGCTTACATCAAAAATTGAGAGAGATCGCAACATATCTTGAAAAGGTTTACGAGAAAAAGCTACCAATGAACCATTCTATCTTAGGAAAGTTGCAAAATGTTTTTAATTTGTTGCCAAATTTGAACTATGGGGAAGGTCAAGTTGATCAGATTACGAATGCGGCGCGTGCTGACAATGTTGAAAACTCCTCTAATCCTTTGGCGACTGGCTTTACTGTTAAAACCAACGACGAGATGATGATGGTTTACGTCAGTACATTGGTGAGATCAATAATTGCTTTTCACGATTTGATCGAAAACAAATTAGAGAACAAGAAAGTGCATGAAAAGCGACAAGAACCTACTGTGGAGGAAACGGCCAGTTGAAGAGCGCGTTTTGTTCGCGGGTGAGATTTAAGAGCTGGGGGTAGATTTTTTTGAAGTCGTGTAGTTTTAGCCACGCAAAATAAAAACTAAAATTTAAATGAACGGCCACCTATAGGAAGACTGATAAGATAATGTCAGCCAGATTGGCATTTGTCCCGAAGGTTAGCCTCGCTTCAAACCTAAACTACTTCTATTCGAATTCGAATAGATTGTTCAAGCTAGAAAGGGGCTTCATACTGAATCAACTATTATCACACCGAGGAAAACATCAGATTTCGGAGGGACATAGTTTGCCAACCGTCGCAAGAAAAAAGTCTTCCACATTAGGAACCGTGGCAACAAAAGTTTTATCATGCCAAGATCCTGATACCCAGCTGTCTCAAAAACTAGGCGAGTCATCGAACATGCCACCTATTCCTTTTCCTGTTGTCCCCAAATCCGCTCGCGGGAAAAGAATCAAACCAAAAAGCATACTTGCCCCATATATCAAATTGACAAAGCCAAATCTCACATTACTAGTAACTTTGAGCTCGATTTGCTCTTATGCAATTTCCCCAAACTCAGTTTCCATTACCGAGCTCGCTTTGCTCACAATAGGTACAGCTTTATGCTCTGGTTCAGCAAATGCTATAAACATGGGTAGGGAGCCCGAATTTGATAAACGAATGTCGCGGACTTCGAAAAGACCAGTGGTGACAGGATTAGTATCTCCAACCCAGGCATTCCAATTCGCTGCTGCAACAGGTACACTTGGCTGCACCATCTTATATTTTGGAGTAAACCATACGGTGGCATTATTAGGATTTTTGAACATAGGTCTTTATGGCTGGGCTTATACATCCTTGAAGCGGCGCTCGATAATTAATACATGGGTGGGCGCTGTCGTTGGTGCCATCCCTCCCCTTATGGGTTGGGCTGCTTCATCTTCACTTGCTCATCCTGGAGGCTGGTGTCTCGCTGCTCTTTTGTATGCGTGGCAATTCCCCCATTTCAACGCCCTTTCCCATAACATTGCAGATCAATATAAAGGAGCGGGTTATGTGATGACTTGTGCCGAAAATCCTAAGTTGAATGCGAGGGTAGCATTGCGCTACTCCATTCTAATGTTTCCAATTTGTTTTGCTTTGAGTTATTACGGCGTGACGGATTGGTATTTCCAAATCGATTCTGCTATTGCCAACGCGTGGATGTCTGTCCTTGCTTTTAACTTTTGGAACCAACAACGCAAAAACCACGCGAAGGGACATGTACCAACCGCAGAAGCAATTCAGATGGCAAGTATAAACGCCAAGAAGTTGTTTTGGTGCTCGGTTTGGCAATTACCTGTTGTATTGGTGTTAGCGATGTTGCATAAGAAAGGGCAATGGGATCGCCTCAAACATTATTTGGGATTTGGGGTAGCAGGAAAAGAACGCACAAAGTTAACTACAATTTAATCTTGTACATAGAAGGAATAATCTTCTTTATTATTATTTATAATCTTCATATACTAAACTCCTCTGTAACAAATCACCTTTCTCTACCATATCACGTTCAACAAGCCACTAGGAAAACTCACCACTACCTATAACCACCACTAAATACTAACACATCGAATTTATTTTCCTATTTTTCATAATATCCAAAACCATATCAAGTCGAGCCAAGCAACTTAAAAGAATGCATTCCGAAATTTATAATGGAACATATATAGAGATAAACCGAACTTTAATATATTAGATTTAGGATCTCGCTAAGAGGGAATCTGGTATATTTCGAAAAAAAACAAACTGTCGCCAATTTAAAAAATCAAAATCCCAATCCCGAATCCTCTGCCGTTCTAACAAAAGCAAAAACGCCGCAACATTACATCAGTTCTCATTTTAAATAAAAGCCCTTCCAACAAATTAACAGTAATATTAATACTTAAAACTTTACATCAACGATTTTTCATATCCAAAACTTTCCGCGAAAATAATGATATTCCTTCGATTGTTCGTTAAAACAAAAAGGAAAACAGGACAATCATTATACCGAATAAAATTCTCACGCACACAAAAAAAGGCAATATTTATTAAAATCATTATTTCAACACCCATTAACACCTATTACATAATCTCTTAACAGGCTAAGTAAAAGCATCCATCCGATTATAATAAACAGACTACAAAGTCTGACAATAGTGCGAAAAAATAACTCCCCCAGATTACATATCCCTTCTTATGAATCATTCGAAATAACGCTAAAATATTGGTACTATTAATTGCAAATATTGATGTAGAATTATATTCACATGCGATAAAATAATCCAGTAGCAGTAATATTTGCATCCGCTCCAACTTTACGTGCTGATTTCATACCACATAAAACACTGGCGTCACAATTTTCTACAAAATACTTGTTATAATAATGCCAATCAACAACAGGAAACAAATGATACTGCCAATATCCCACAGTTCGATATACCTGATACAAATAAACTATATATATTCAATATCTATGAGACAATATTTCAATTAATCATTATAAGAAAAATATAGAATAATATGTAAAAGAAATTCCGTACTACACACTGGAGTATATTTGTATTATTCAAATGACTTTATTCTAAATAAGGAAGATATGCTGTATTTTTGCTTCTGAAGGGATAATAATAAACATAATACATTTCAATAAATAAAACATCCATCTCCGTCCGGGATTCGCGAATGATTCTTTTACGAATTAAAATTGAACAAAATACGACTTCCCAATGCAAACTTTTCGAACTCCATCTGTGTAAGTGGATAGAAGTTAACGATTTAAGAAATAAACTTAATTTTATAAAATGTTGCTGAGCATGAGTAATAAGAGGTATTATTAGATATCTCCATCGATTTATAAATATCGAAATTGTAAATATGTGACTTGCTGATATCCTTGCTTCGCTAGAATGAATTTCTGACATGCATTTTTTATAAATTGAAGACTTTTCAATGAAATGTTTGAAAATTAAAGAATATTACTCATGAATATTTTTTCAAAAGTTTATACATAAAGTATGAAACTTTTGAGTTGTATATGTGTTCACTGATTCATTTCTGGAAATAACAGCAAGAACCGAATCTATAATTTGAGAATATTGCTCAACATTATCATTCATTCCAAAGTTTTCTTCATGATAGTGTGGATACATTATCATTACATCATCACCATTCAATGATTTGTAATGCTCATACCTACGTTTGCCAATATCACGTAATCTTGAATATTTGCCACCGATTAGCTATTCCATGATTATTCTGTTCAAAATAATGTTCTCCATTATATTGGCTTTCCAATAACCACCCGCTATTTTCACCATCTAAAAACCTCTTGTTTCCAGTTTGCTCCCCTGGATTAGTGCAGACATCATGTTTAATTAACAAAACCTCTTTAGATCTTGTGTAATGCCGGTGAGTCTTCATTTTGGACATTTGATTGATTCTGACTCATCCTAGATTTACGAGAAGCAACTGCTTTCGCATCCTTCCCATTAGATATCTCTCTAGCTTTACCAGAAGTGAATGCTTTCGCATCCTTCCTACTAGGACTCTCTCTACAATAACATAGAGAGAATCCTCTCCTTATGTGTATAACTAATGTAGATGACGACTATTGATTTAAAGTAGGGACATGAGCGGTTTTTGATAGAGTAAGAATATTTAGATCTTGATCATAAGTGATTGGTATTAATTTAGATCATGTTTTTGTGGTTATAGAACATAAAAGCTTTATGTTTCTGTATAAAACAGAAATTACAAAGATAATTTTATTGGTAAAATATGGGGAAAGATATAATAATTTTTACCATTTCTCATCGAATTTTTATTTAGATTTCATATTTTCGACAGGTGTAGTACTTCAGTCGATTTTTTGAGTGGGTTTGGTTATTTTTTGAAGGACAATATGAGGTTCAGGTCCAATTTAGAAAGAGTGGCGTCTCAAATAGCGGAAGTACACCTATTCTGGCAAAAGTAATTATATTGTTTCAGCATATTGTGTGCTTGCTTTTACGACCGGTGGTCATATGAGGAATTTGATTTTAAGACAGAATGCAGCGGTTGAAATTAATGGGAAATTGAATTACATAGTGTAATGAGGATTTGAAAATTTTTGTGATTACGAGGTATTTGCACGTTGTCCATTTTTATGATTTCCTCGCCGGTCTCCAAATAGTGACCTGCATGTATCTGTTTATGTTTCATTTGAGACTGATCAAATGCTTCACGAATTAACACAAGTACAGTGATATGGCCAAGAAGGTACAAGGAGCTTTATATTCTCGATCTTGGAACAGATACTCATTATTGGACGTGGCCAGTATTAATCATTTAGTGTCTCAAGTTTTTTGACGCTGATTTTTAACTGGGAGAGTCCAAAAGTTCCCTTTGAAAAGTACCGGCATGTGCTCGAGGATATAACATTCTCGTGGAGATCATGTTTTAAAATCATTCAAAATTATTTACCTAGTTAAATTACAAAGGTATTTTGGATGGCGATTGATTTAAATAAGTTCGCGCGAAAATACAATAATTTCGCAAATATCCGCAGCTCGTTCTGAATTAGACATTAGATATGTAGGGATAGATAAAGTTAAAGAATTAGGGAGTTCTTGATCGGCTGAATGAGACCGTTAATGATACTAAGCTCATACGAGATCGGTAACTGGAGTAAAAATGCCGAAGAAATAATTGCATGAAACCGATCTGTTGAGGACAAGCTGGTGCGAAATCAATTAGGGGCCGGTGAGCACTCAAAACGCTAAGGTCGATTGATGTAAAGCCTATCGCAAGTGATAGAGCGAATAAGGAATTTCAAAGTCCGGTGACTATGCCTTTGCTGAGAAGTTAAACCTAGACCAATTTCAACCGGCAAGTCCTGAACGTTATGCTAAGTATATGACGAAGAATATGCATAATTTAGGCAACTAAGAAGGTATTGCTAACTGAAATGACTTGCGACAGGCTAGCCTGCTATTGCTAAAGTGTTTCACAGTTATAGGACCAGAATAGTGTCGTGCATATAGCGAGGTCAATACTCAATATGTTGATGGTGAGAAATTACATTCAGAGGTCATCCACGAAATGCACCTACTACTGAATATTGGAAAGATCCGTCGACCAGTGGCGGGTTTCAAGATCTACTACAGGCTGAACAGTACAGAAGAAGCTGTCAACTATGCGTACAGAAAAGAAATCATAGCCAAAACTCCAGAGCGTTATTACCCTCCGATTCTGTCTACAAGAGGGGACGAGCCAATTTTGAGAGTTCCAGAATTTGTTGAAAAGTACAAAGGCTTTGATTTCGCTAGTTTTGTGGATGGCAAACTACCCAGTGTTATACAAGTGGAAGGTAAAGTCAAAGCCATTAGGCGAGCTGGCAAGGCAATGTATTTTATTGATATCGTCCAAGATGATATCAAAGTACAAATTTGCGCGTCCAACAAATTATTGAAGGATATGTCCAGGGAAAGCTTTTCGCAAATACATTCGTTCATACGCAAAGGAGATCATGTTACGTGCATGGGCCACCCATCAACTACCAATGTTGGGGAGTTGACCCTCAAGGCATGCAGACCAATCACTGTTTCAAGTCCCTGTCTCAATTCAGTTAAATTACCAGATAAGCTTGTTGATAGAAAGCTCATAAACAAGAACCGTGTGATGAATTACATAATTGATTCAAATCTGAGGCAAAAAATTAGAGTTAAGGGATCCATCACAAAAGCTATTCGTGATTTCCTTCATAAGGATGGTTTTCTCGAAGTACAGACTCCAATTATAGCAGGAGCGGGTACTGGTGCTAATGCAGAACCTTTCGAAACAAGACTGAAGGCAATCTCGGATCATAAATTACTGCTTCGTGTAGCGCCGGAATTGTGGCTAAAGAAGCTTGTTATCGGAGGGTTTGATAAGGTATTTGAAATTGGTTCAAACTTTCGGAATGAAGGAATAGATTCTACGCACAACCCCGAATTTCTTTCATGTGAATTCTATAGAAGTTTCACCACTCTTAAGGAGCTAATGAAGATGACTGAAGATATATTTGCGTTCATTCATTTGAGATTGTCAAAAGAGTCCACCTTTTTGCCGGGAATATCAATACGTCTTGAGAAGCTTCAATCTTTGCGTACTGGAGAATTTCCAAAATTTGAGTTCATTCCAACTTTAGAGACTAGAACAGGCCGCAAAATGCCGGATCAGTTGACTACAGAGTCTCTATTGGAGTATTACACCCAAATAGGACTTGAGGCTCCGGCGAATGTATCGCCTGCAAATTTGCTAGACACCTTATCAGGAATATATCTAGAATCTTTGAGTAAGGAGCTTTCAGATACCCCTATATTTATTTATAACCAGCCGTCGGTGATGTCACCTTTAGCAAAGTCTACTAAATTGGTCTATGGAGGTCGCGAGTTTGAAATTTCCTTACGTTTCGAACTTTTTATCAATGGAAGAGAGTATGTCAATTCTTACGAGGAAGAAAACTCACCATTTGCACAGGCAGACAAGTTCAAGCTTCAACAACAATTGAAACAAAATTATCAAGATAATGAGTCGATAGTCCCGGACTGGAACTACGTTCAACAAATGGAATATGGGCTTCCGCCCACTGGAGGTTGGGGCTGTGGTATTGACAGACTAAGCATGTTATTCAGTGATTCTAGCAGAATCGAGGATGTTCTAACCTTTGGAACCCTAAGAGATGTTGTACGTCAATAGAGTGTAAATAGAAATAATTTCTTGTACATACATGTAATGTATATTTTTGTGGAGTAGATTGGAATTATCCGCAGGTGACGGCGCGCTCACCCAGGCGCGGTTCTCGACATCTTTCGCGAATGTTATGCCGTTTTTCGCAAATCTCATTTCTCAAATCTACACTCTGACTTATTCGATTACTTTAGACAGCGGAAGAACAAGGAAATTTCGATGAATTTTGAAGACAGGGAGGATAAGGATGGCGTGAGGGTCACATGGAACAATGTTCCGAAATCAAAGCTTCAGAACCAGAGAAATATAGTTCCATTGTCGACTCTCTACACTCCATTAAACAACAAGTCTAAGATTTCATGCCTAGATGCAACGTGTATATCAAGATGTCGACAATGTAAGGCATTTTTAAATCCTTATGTTACCGTTAATCAGCAAACCTCAGATATCTGGTACTGTCAGTTTTGCTCATTTGGGAATCGCATGTCACTTTCTGAAACGGGAACATACCCTCTTCCAATCCAACCCGAACTATCGACCGTCGAATATACGACAGGTCGCCAATCGAAGCTTCCGCCAATATTTTGGTATGTCGTGGACACTTGTTTCGAAGGAGAAGATATCGAAGACGCCTTTCAGTCTCTCTGTGAGCTGTTGACATTATCGATTTCTTTGCTTCCTTCCAATTCGTTAGTTGGATTTGTAAGCTTTGGAAAACACGTTCAATTGCATGATTTACTGGATCCTCACAAAAGTTTTTCTTTCAATGGTACCAAAGACTACTCATTGGATCAAATTCAGAAAATCTTAGGTCTTAATGCTTCGGGGCTCGGAACGTCTTCAACATTAAGCTCTCTCGCTCATAGATTCCTTCAAC
The DNA here is from genome assembly GCA_030573135.1 of Clavispora asparagi. Lineage (NCBI taxonomy): Eukaryota > Fungi > Ascomycota > Pichiomycetes > Serinales > Metschnikowiaceae > Clavispora > Clavispora asparagi. The sequence continues at coordinate 22,455 of JAJMCU010000046.1, forward strand.
TGGTTGAGATTGCGGAGTACCAGCTATGCAACATACTCGAGAACCTCACGAACAATGTTTTCCCGCACAACAGCGCGAAGGAAAGAGCAGAAAGATCTACAGGGTGCGCTATTAACGTTACCTCGTTGATTATCGAGGCTATATTAGGAAAGGGAAACTCATCAGGTGGTCATATTATGTGCTTTGTAGGAGGTGCCACAACACATGGACCAGGCAGAATTGTTGGATTACCATTGAAAGAACCAATAAGATCACACCATGATATTGAGAAATCAATTGCGACAAATTTGCCCAATATCCTGAATGGGGTAACGAAAGTTGATTCTCTGCTTTTCAAAACAGCTAAGACCTTCTACGAAAAGATTGCTAAAGTCTTAGTCACATTGGGAATTAGTTGTGATCTTTTTATGGGGTCGTACGATCAAGTTGGCCTCTTTGAGATGGACGAAGTTAGTGCTAAGACAGGAGGTGTGGTTGTTATGTGTGATTCATTCAGTACCTCTATGTTCAAACAGAGTTTCATTCGTTTTTTCCGCAGAATCGATGACGAAGAAAGTTCAGATCTTGATATGGCTTTTAACGCAACCTTAGAATGTCGCACAACCAACGATCTTCAAATACAAGGTCTAGTTGGTCATGCTAGCGCACTTCCTTTAAGGAAAGATAAATTTGTGGAAGCGTCAGTTCTGCCACAAAAGCTCGGTGAGGGAGGAACGAATGCTTGGAAATTATGCAGTGTCAATCCCCAATCTACTTACGCCATTTATTTCGATAAGCTTGATTCCACCCAGATTGGATATGCTTTTATTCAATTCACTTTTCATTATCAGCACCCTAGTGGAGAGCTTAGATTGAGGGTGACCACTATTCCACTTCCCGTGATTGCAGACTCTGATGCACAAAATTTGGAACTATCATTTGACCAAGAGGCTGCAGTGGTTGCAATTGCACGAAGCGCGATTGTGAAATTGAGTACAAATGTTTTAAGTGGAGAGAGAACGACTTATAATCAAGCGGATGTCGTTAAACATCTAGACAAGTTGCTTATTGACTTTTGTACTCGATTTGGTGTTTATCAGAAAGGAGCCATCAACTCTTTCCGCTTGTCTAGCAGCTATGCTATGTTACCTCAATTCATGTATCACTTACGCCGTTCTCAGTTCATACGGCTATTCAACAATTCTCCCGACGAAACCAGTTACGTGAGACACCTCTTCATGCATGAAGATGCTAACAATGGTCTTATTATGATACAACCATCTCTTCTCTCGTACGATGTTGATACTTTTGGATCCCAAGATGAAAATGGAGATTTGATTGATGATCCAGAGCCTGTTCTCTTGGATTCAGTTTCTTTAGGACCCAATAAGATCCTTCTTCTAGATACTTTCTTTCACATTTTGATTTATCACGGGGAAACGATATCGCAATGGAGAAAAGCGAACTATCACAACACTGAAGGTTACGAACACTTCAAAGAGTTTTTAGAAGCACCCAAAAGAGAGGCTATGGAGATTTTAATGGACAGATTCCCCTTACCTAGATTTATTGATTGTGATGAAGGAGGGTCCCAAGCTCGTTTCTTAATGGCTAAATTGAACCCCTCTACAAGCTACTCCACGAATCCAAGCCAATCTTATGGTATGAGCACCGAAGTGTTGACGGATGACACTAGCCTTCAAATGTTTATGGATCAAATCCAATGCATTGTGGTTGGAAAAAAATAATCATATATGGAGATAACCATAGATAAAATTTATAATAATTACAGTGCACAATTTGTTAGTGATAAAAAAGTCTCATTTTAGATGACGATAATTGTTTCTCGATGCGGGGAAACTGTATTTATGTGCATAGTGATCAGTACTGCAAATTGTGATGATTTTTGATGATTTTTCAGTGATCCTCTTGTCGAATTGTTACCCTCTATTCAATGAAGAGGAGGAATGACTTTAGTCAATCTTTTAGCTCGAGCCAGAGAAAAGATAATCATGTATGCAATCTTCGATACAAGAAAGAAAAAACTGCTCTACGCCATGAGCCACCATTGTATATTGAAAATGCGATGCCTATGGAACCTTGGGTCCTGATTCTTATCCAATCTGAAGTACTTGGGGTTGTTGATCCCGATACCTTAATGAAGATCGATGAAGTGAGCTATCTCACATTTATAATATTTCTAGGAGCACAAGGGAAAGAATACATTGCAGATATCCGCAATATGTTTCCTCAGATTCCCGCGTCTTTGATTTTCATCTCACTGAACATCAACGCAAGAAACGTCAATGATCGTCAAATTTACTTCATTGAGAATGTCAATTGCAAAATACTTGCCGCCTATTTTGATATACTAGATCCATTGGGCGGAGGAGTATACCCTCTAGATTACTTAATTGTGGCAGATAGAGATATGAAGGTTCGATGTAAAGTGCCTATACAAATCTGTGAAAGCCGCCAAGGCCATCAGAAGTTCTGCATTGGTCTTACCCAATTAAAAGGATTTCTTGATGAATACTTGGTCTATTTATCCGGTAATCTGGTTGATATTCAATGATCCTCATATGAAAGTGGAAATCCTTGGAAAATAACTGCATCTTTAATACTATTGTAAAAGAGCAAGCTTTTGCTGCTCCAATTCCTTATAATCATTTCTTTGTTTCTCAATTTCTTCCTTCACCTTTGCAATATAGACATCAAGCCTTGCAATCTCATCTATTTCATCGGTCATAAGGAATTCCTGATCTCTCCTATTAGGATCTGAAAGCTTGTAGGGCAAAAGATTCAGCGGTTTCCGCGTCAAAATCTCAAACACAGCTTCTGTGGGTTCTTGGAAAACCAACTCATCGAATAGAACGGAATGAACCTCACCATTTTCTCTCTGAGGGGCAGTTGGGTTATATGGATGAAGCTTCAAGCTGTGGAAAATTTGAAAGTTCTTCTCATTAATGCCTAATTCAGACCCCGCATGGAAGTGAATCTTGATGATGATTTCGAATTCACCCCAACCTGTTGCTGTAACCTGGTATGGAGGTGTTTCGATGGATCGTACGGGATTTTCATACGTCTCATGCAATTTGAATGTGACTCGCTTGATCAAAGGGGTTAAGTCCACATTGTCGAGGACAGGTCTGAAAAATACTGTCCATTCATGGGTATGATCAGGTGGGGTTTTTGGTGTTCTTTTATCCGGACTTAGACGAACAGCACTATTTCCATACAATATTGGGACAGATATTGACACGTTTTTTATTCTTTTCGACATTGTTTAACTGAGAAGACAGCCGATAGCGGACTATTTACTTACTTCGATTTTCTCACTAGTGTGCATATTGCGCTGAATTCAAGCCACCTACTGTGGAGCTAGAGGCTTCCAGTCGGACATCGTCTTGCTTTGAGCCTTCTCCGAAGGTGCCTGCAGACCAGCACGGACTGGTGGCGGAGTCGGTCTGTTTATCACAGGCGATACCGTACGCGAAGCTATAGCAGGTGGGTCAATTCTTACTGACGATAGCGACTGTGGCTTCACCGGCTTAATAGGTTTGAGACTCGTTAAATTCACGGTCGTAGGATTTGGGCTTATGCGATTCGAGGCCAGAGGTGAACTGGTGATTGGGGATAAGGTTCTTGGAGTTGGGGAGTTGCTTGGGATGAGCGGTGCTGAGTTAAATGCGAGGGAAATGGGAGTATTGGAGCCGTTCCGTGCAGGCGGCGGGGTGGGCGGAAGAGGCTGGGATTCCGACAAAATATCCTTACGCTTCTGGGTATTTTGGGGAATTACAGCTTTCGCCGTCGAAGATGCTGAATAGTTCACCAAACCCGGAGTCCTCCCTTCATTTGGTTCGGGTGCAACACGCCGACTCAATGGAGGAGGGGGAACTCTTCTTGGCAAATTACCAGTTGAAGACATGGGCGTACGACTTGGCAATTTTGGTGCTAGAGAAGGAGCATCATCAAGTAAGTTCATGTCTGATAACACATCTACGGAGAAGGTGGATCCTCGTGATGTCAAAGAAGAAGAGCTACTTCCCCCGTACCCAATTTCCACACTATCTCCATGCTCGGATTTGTACTTCGCAAAATATTCTTTAGCCATTTGCTTCTTCTTGGAGGAGTTCACATATTTTACTCTGCATTTGAAAGTGCTGTAGACGGGTTTGTGGTCACTCTCAAAAATATCCATGACGCTGTTATAGTTCAACGAAGTAAGTTTATCATTAATAGTGCTTCTGTAAAGAACCCTATCAGTCCACGAAGGAACTCTTTGCTTTTCAGAAGTGTCATAGTTTGAGGTTCGCTTGTCAAATTTATAAGTTGGATAGAACTTGATTTGGTCCTCCTGAAAACCAAAGAATGCACCACCTTTAGCCTGCCTCTCTTGATTCAACTGATCAAATTGAGCCAACTCATCAAATGCACCATTTTCAATCAAATAACGACATCTGTCATTTGGAAGATTTATACGATAATTCAAGTCTCCCAGCCAGATAATGTGATCATGGTCACCGATGGTGAAATTGCGAGTGAATGTGAGACCCAGAATGATCGCATTGTAGTCATTATGTCTTTCAACAGTGGCACTTACTCCTGCTGCAAGGTGAGATGTGACAAGAGCAAAAGACGTCGAACCAAATTCGAACCGAATGGCACAAGCTCCTTTATTGGCTGTAATACCTCCAAACCCCGTTTTTTTGGATGATCCGGAGATATGAGAAACATTTTTCATCTGAGACCGCTTGACAAAAAGGAAAAGACATAATGAAGAGATAGATTCGGACCGAAGAAGAGAATACTGTTCTCCTTGAGAATTGAGCTGTTCTTCAATCGCACGCGCCCAAAGGTTTGGTTTACTCCCATCTGAATTGAGTATTGATCCAGCATTCAATTCAATAAGTTCTTGTAATCCGATAGCATAAACATCAGGAATATCCATATTGTAATTCTCTGGGGGAAAAAGCCAGCTGGTGAGATCCATTCTGGAAGTGGGCGAGGCTGCATTCATATTGAAAGTACCAGTGAAGATTTTGATTCCGCTATGACTCGTGAATTGAGCTTCATTCTGCTTTAATTTATCCTGAACGTACTCATTGATAGGGTCATAAATCTTGACCGGAAGGGAAAGACGTCCATCTCTTCCAAGTAGCAAATCCATGGTGGATTGTTTCTTTGAATCCATAAAAGTGTTTTGGTACATTCTTGAAACTGACTTTGTCACATCTGAAAGAGCCCCAGCAAAATTCATCTTACCAGATCGGGAAAAAGAGGACTTTAAAGCATTCGTACCAGTATAGATTTGAGAAATAGCATCACCATTATCCGCCCATAAAGAATTATGCTTTGAAATAAATTCTTCTTGGCTGAATTTGTTTTGAGGAGAATTCCCCAAGTAAGATTGGTTCTTAAGAATATGCTCCAAGATGCATTGGCATACCACTTGTTCGATTAAGTTGGTTCTATCCAAACAGTCCAAGCAGTTAACTCTGAAAATACCATCTTGCCTGGTAACAACTTCTCCTTGTTTAGCATCAAAATCGAACCAGCCGAACTGCTCCAAAGAGTCATAAAGTTGGGGTAAAATTTTTGATGCTCCCGCAAAGCCACCGCTCAGCTGTTTTGTTTCAGCATGGAAATCAAAGTGAGTATATGCAACTTTGTCACGATGATGAGAATCGTGTAGTAAGTCCCTGTAGCGGCGCAGGACCTCAACTTCTTGAGACTTCGTTTTTGAAAGCAAATTGACGATATGGCACACGCCGTAAGTCTGGCAAATCTCATCAAAATGTTTTTCAAAAATTGGCTGAGTCGCTTCAACAGATCGTGTTATAGTGATCTTAGGGTTAATCAAAGTAGAATCCTGTTCCCAAAAGGCGGGCACGGAACCTCTGATCTGGGTGAATGCGTAAATTTGGTCCAGTGATAAGTTGCTGTATACGAATTCCGTCTCCACAAAATTAGCAACATAACCATCATCGTCAATACCGCGTGCATTGAACCTGGTACCTGCCCTTTTCCAAGACTGCTTAGAGACAATGGAGATTGTGTCTCCTTGGGAATTGAGAACGACGCTTTTGGCAAATCCACGAATTACTGTTGTTAAAAATCTATTCTCATTCAAAATTTCCACAGCAGCTTCATCCAATGTAGATCTGAATTTTATCAATTCCTCCATTAGAAAAGAGTTCCACATATATTGTTCCTGATAATGCTGCATGTTCACTTGGCCAGTCTCACCTGGAGTAGAAGCCCCAGAATAATTGTGGAGCTTGCTTTTGTCGACTCCTCTGCTTTGTAAAAGAGATGTCAAGTCAAAGTCATTCGAAAAGTAGAAAGACCCGTTCGAAAGCAACTTCTTCAATTCAAAGCAAGGATGTGGCACTCTTGGGATTGTAGGATCGTACTCATCCGGCTCAGAATTTGACTGAATAGGGAACCCATTAGAGTCCAAATTGACAAAATCCCATTCGTTGGACGCCAAGGAGATAAACTCAACAGCAAAAATCTTGTTGACAGATTCATAGGGGACCGGATGTGCAACGTCGGTCATTGCACCCGTAATCACGGCCAAATAGGTCTGCAGTTCCACATTGATCAACCCTAAACAACCATGTATTTCTCTTTTAAAGAGAATACTATATTTTTGGGACTTTATGATCTGCAACGTCGGCTCCAAATGCACAGATACGGTAGGAGTATGTGCGTTCATCTGAGATTGGATTTGATGGAAAATAATACTATGGGTTTCGGAAACCACAGCGATAGTACGTGGCTCATCACATACATAGACTCTCATGGGCAAAGTGTTGCTTTCAATGCTTTTACTTCGAGGCAAACGAAAGATATGCTGAAAGATGGGAAACACCAGTACACCGGTGAACGGGGAATGTACTTATCGTGATCCGATGGATTTCATAACTACTAGGAAAAGACAAAGACAAGTATAGCTTTTTCTTCAAGTATCCTTAGGTTTCAATTCACTTGGATTCCTGAGTTTTGAATTTTGTAGCTAGTGCCCCTTTTTTTAGGTTGCTGTTGGGGCTGCAACGGCACAGTTTAAAAACACCAGTACACCTCGATGCTAATGGTGAACTAAAAAAATTGCCGACGAACTATTCCTCCACCCACATTTAAAATGGCTACCAACTACCAACTTACATTGTCCGACGAGTCCAAGGAGAGAATTTTGAAGCTTGTGGACTGGTCTAGAACTGTTGCCCACTACGGCTTCATTCCTTTCATCTTGTATTTGGGATGGAAATCCACTCCAAACAAGCCAAACTTGTTCAACTTGTTGAGCCCTTTTCCATCCGCCTAAACATGGTTCTTGTACATATCAATATAATCATGAAAAGAGTCTGATCATTCTGTAGAATACTTACTGCCTTATTTACGAGCATTAGTGGTGTGGAGAAATATCTAGAGAAGATCCTTATTATAGTCTTTATTCAATCTATTAGTTCAACCCCATTCGTCTCATAATAACAAAAGCAGAGATGATAACATATATGCAAATTAGCTGCCCCCTTCAGGTGTCTTGGGCTCAAATACTTCGCTTACTGACTGAGGATGCAAGTCCGCCTCAGAAGTTAAATTGGATGTTCGCAATCTTTCACTACTCCTTCTCCAATGCCTCCAAACTGGTCCGAGCGACATGTGGAAATCGTTTCTGGATTCATGGCAGGGTTTTCGAACACCATAGTCACACACCCTCTAGATTTAATCAAAGTCAGACTACAACTTTCTACAAAGCAATCAGCACGTCCGTTCGATCTACTACGAGATGTCATCGGGAATATCAACAGAGATGGTAGGGCTGTTTACGAAGCAGCAAAGAGGCAGAAACCGCTATCATTTTGTTATTTGAACCAATATTATAGAGGAGTGGGACCGAATCTTGTGGGCAATGTTTCTGCCTGGGCACTTTACTTCTCATTATACAATGAATTTAAGCATCTCATGCCCTCCACTGAGGGAACAACAACATACTTCACGGCTTCCACATTAGCGGGGTTGACGATTGCTGTATTGACCAACCCAATTTGGGTTTTGAAGACCAGAATATTAAGCACATCCAGTCTAGAGAGAAACTCATACAAATCCTTGATGGACGGAGCCTCACAAATATACAAGAAAGAAGGATTGACGACATTTTGGAAAGGATCGATTCCCAGTATGTTTCTGGTTTTCCAAGCGAGCTTGAACTTCACTTTTTACAATCACGCTAAGGACTATCTTATGAAGAAAGGGGACACTGAAGAATTACTGACTGTGCAATACATGTATGCGTCCGTTTTCTCCAAAACCGTGAGTATGATACTCATGTATCCGTCGCAAGTTGTCCGTTCAAGACTTCAACGATATAACTTTGATCACTCTCAACGTACTTTAGGAAATGTAATCAGGGAAATATGGAATGGAGAAGGAAGGTTCAGAGGATTTTACCGGGGTTTGAGCGCCAACATTGTTCGCGTGCTTCCTTCAACGATGATAACGTTTGTTTCCTATGAAATGACCAAGCAATATTTATCAGGAAACGACTAGGCCCTTAGAGATACTTGTACATATCACAAGAATATAATTTATTTATTTGAATAGCAAATGTTCTTAATGGTTCTTCTTTCACGCGGGTTACGTTGTGGCAGATGAACCGAGCGACGCGAAATTATATCGCGTGAACGCGTTTCATCACCTTGTGACATCAATACATTATGTCCTCAGAAGAGCCACCGGCCAAAAAATTAAGGACAGATGATGAATTAGAACCATCGAATGATGTCACCCCCACTCAAAGCGCCGAAACTACGCCTGTACCCTTGAGATCCGAGTGGGTTCCCAAATCAATATCTACCATCACCGAGAAGCATAGGTTTACCAGTAGCACGTACCATTCGCCTGTTCCTGAGCTTATTAAAAATGATCCTAAAAAGGGTGTTGTTTTAGGCGTGGATGAGGCTGGTCGTGGCCCTGTATTGGGAGCAATGGTGTACGGAATATCCTACTGCTTGGACGATTATCAAGACCATTTGAAAAAGAAATACGGGTTTGCGGACTCCAAGACGTTGAAAGATTCTAAAAGACAAGAGCTTTTCCAGCTTATTGATGAAGAGGAACACGAGCTCTACAAAAATGTGGGATGGGCTACTTGTACCATGACGGCGAAAGATATCTCAAACGGAATGCTCCGAAGCGTTTTGGGTGCCGGTTCCTACAATTTGAACGAACAAGCACACGACACAACCATCCGGCTAATCAAAGAGGTTCTCCAGCGAGGTGTGAACTTGCGGGAGATCTTTGTTGATACTGTGGGTCCACCAGCATCTTACCAGGCTAAGCTCAAGGGCCACTTTCCTGACATCGATATTACTGTCACCAAGAAAGCCGACAGCATATACCCAATTGTCAGTACCGCATCGGTGGTAGCGAAAGTGACAAGAGACTTGAATTTGAAGTGGTTCAATGACAACCTCGACGAGTTTGCCGGCAAGAACTGGGGCTCAGGATACCCCTCGGACCCAAACACCAGCAAGTGGCTTAACAGCCATGTGGACAAGGTATTTGGATGGAACCATGGCTTGATCAGATTTCTGTGGCAAACATCGAAAGACGCATTGGAACGACACGGCGGCTACAAGGTTGTGTACGAGGCAGAATGTGTCAAAGATAGCGGATACCAGGACGTAGGAGACTTTTTTTCCAAATCGGGGTCAACTTCGCTCGTGGACAATCTGTTTTACAGCTCGGAAGCACTGCTATAGGCTAAATCGAACGCAGAACATACACTAGAGAAATGGGGTTTATGTAGTGGGCCGTAATGTCGTAAGGCACATCCAAATGCGCGGATTGACAAAGGTCGGAACCGCGACGGAGTTCCACGCCGGATCTCACCGCCCGAATTAATCCGGCACTGGGCCTCGCCAACACCAAGCAAGCAGACCTGCCCCACAGCATACGGTAGAAAGGCACAACAGGGAAAACGGGGGAATGAAGCTACAAACCACAACCCACCCCACTGTCTGGCGTCATTTCAGGAAGGTCCCGGGTTACAAACACCCGTCCCTCCTCGACCCGGACATTCACCCCCGAGGCCACGGAAGACAACCATGCGATGGTCCGGGTCCTGTACATCTCAACATCCACCCAAACCCGATATCCTAAAAACTTTCCCTTCTTCACTCTGCGATCCACCAACCATGTCTGCTTTGTTCGCTAACAGAGCCGCCCTCGCCTTGCGTGCTGTGGCCGGCAACTCCTCCAGATCTTACCTTGCTTCTACCTTTTCTTTGCAAATGGCCAGATTGTACTCTTCTGGAAAGTTCCCCCCTCACATTGTCATCAACATGCCCGCTTTGTCGCCAACCATGACCCAAGGTGGTATCGTGTCTTGGTCTAAGAGCGTCGGTGATGAATTGAGCCCAGGTGAGCCTATTGCCGAGATTGAGACCGACAAGGCTTCCATGGACTTTGAGTTCCAGGAAGATGGTTTCTTGGCCAAGATCTTGGTTGACGCTGGTGCCAGCGACATCCCAGTTGGTAAGCCTATTGCTGTCTACGTCGAGGACAGTGCTGATGTTTCTGCATTCGAAGGTTTCACCGTTGAAGACGCTGCCGGTGCTGCTCCTGCTGCCAAGGCTGAAGAGCCTAAGGCCGAAGAGCCAAAGGCTGCCGCCCCTGCTGCTGCTACCGAGGCTGCTCCTGTCAAGGCTGCTTCTACTTCCACCTCTACCGTGGGCAGAATCCTCGCCTCTCCATTGGCCAAGACCATTGCGCTCGACAAGGGTATTTCCTTGAGAAACATCAAGGGTTCCGGTCCTAACGGCAGAATTGTTGCCAAGGACGTTGAAAACGCCAAGCCTGTTGAAGCTGCTCCAGCTGCTGCCCCAGCTGCCGCTTCTTTCGAAGATATTCCAATTACCGGCATGAGAAAGACTATTGCCTCCAGATTGTTGCAATCCACCCAACAATCGCCCTCTTACATTGTTCAATCTCAGCTCAACGTCTCCAAGTTGTTAAAGTTGCGTCAATCTCTTAACGCTACTTCTGAGGACAGATACAGATTGTCTGTCAACGACTTGTTGATCAAGGCCATCGCTTTGGCCTCCTTGAGAGTCCCAGAGGTCAACTCTGCTTGGTTGGGCGAGGAAGGTGTCATCAGACAATACAGTGTTGTTGACGTTTCTGTTGCCGTTGCCACCCCAACTGGTTTGATCACCCCAATCGTCAAGGACGCCCACACCAAGGGTTTGGCTGCCATCTCTACTGAAGTCAAGGACTTGGGCAAGAGAGCCAAGGACGGTAAGTTGAAGCCAGAGGAGTACCAAGGTGGTACTATCTGTATCTCCAACTTGGGCATGAACCACGCTGTGAACTCTTTCACCTCCATCATCAACCCACCACAATCTGCTATTGTTGCCATTGGTACTGTTGACAAGAAGGCTATCCCATCTTCTGTCAACGAGCAAGGTTTCGTTTTCGCCGACATCATCACTGTTACTGGTACTTTTGACCACAGAACCGTTGACGGTGCCAAGGGTGGTGAATGGATCCGTGAGTTGAAGAAGATTGTCGAAAACCCATTGGAGTTCTTGATCTAAGGTTGATAGGAACAAAAGTACGTCATTTTAGACATCATCTCACCATTGTATTTAGTATAGGCCGATTCACTGTACTGGAAGATCCCCCGGTGGCACGTAAGATTTCAAACCAAACCAGAAGATGCTTTCCCCGTTGAAGTGCGACTATGAGACTGCAATTGGCGCGTCATGTGGTTGTGGAGTGAAACATCACTTGACTCACAACCGAGTAAATTCGCAGGACCGTAGTGTTCCTGTCTTTATAATTTCTTTTGCTCGGACTTTTTCCCTCACCCGCATAACAAAGACGATAAACACCAGCGAATAATATTCCTTTGCACGTCCAAATCCATGACCATCGAAACCATTTACATAGCACGTCATGGCTACCGCTCAAATTGGCTCCCAGAACCCCACCCTCCTAATCCAACCGGAATAGACAGTGATCCTGCCTTGGCTCCCCATGGAGTAGACCAGGCGATAGAACTAGGTAAGTACCTCAGCAGTTTGCCAAAAGAAGAACAACCGCAGTTTATTTTGACGTCGCCTTTCTACAGATGTGTGGAGACGGCCGCGCCTTATGCCCGTACCGCGGGTTTGAAGGTATGCCTAGAGCCTGGTGTGGGCGAGTGGTTCAAGCGTACCAGACCGGTGATTCCAAGACCGGGAAACTACGACACCCACACAAAATTTTTCCCGGACATTTTGGGTAACAATACCATTTGGGAAGGCTCGCTGGTGCTGCCGAGCGCCGAGGGAGAGGACGAGGACGAGATTCTTGATAGAACCAGACGGTTTTGGGCTGCGTTTTTCCCCACGTTTGAACAAAAGTATCCCAACGTGAAGAACTTGCTCATTGTGACCCATGCTGCCACCAAGATTGCTGCTGGATTATCTTTGTTGGGTCTTTCCTCCGTCCACGATCTCGTGGACTTTAACGGTGAGAAGACAAAGTTGCGTGCGGGCGCCTGTTCGCTTGACAAGTTCGAGAAACAGAATGATAAATGGGCCATTTTACAGAACGGCCGAACCGACTTCTTGACGGAAGGTGAAGAAATGAACTGGAACTTTGCCGACGGCTTTGAAGCTGGCTCGGACGAAGACATTAAGGCTAGAGCTGCTGCAGCAGCTGCTGCCGCTTCTGCGGCTTCGGGAACCACCAGCAAAAGTGTCGAATATGAGGTACGTAGCAAAGTTTGAGGACCCGGAAATAAATAGAGACAATACTAACTTATTAAATAGGAACTTTTCCTTACGGTGGATGTCCCGATCGTTGCCCCCACGTACTACGATGAGCTGGCACAAGAAAACCGGGAAGCTAACGGCATATCCGAACAGTTGTTGATCAACCCGAACGCAAAGTTCCAGATTACCCGTCTAGATGAGACCAATCCGTTGTTCAAGATTTCCGACAATGCGAACGCGGCAGCGGACCCGGAAAGTATTGCGTTCAGCAATCTCAGTGCGATTGATGGCCAGATATACCAGACCAATTGGTCCCGTTTACTCGGTACTGAGTTGATCTTTGATGAGAATGGTGAGTTGGTGGGAACGGTAAGAGAACATTTGGTGGCCGATGCATCAGTTAAGATCAAGCGGAAATCGCAGGATGCAGTGAATGAAGATGGCATGGAATTGGATTCGAACGATGAGGAATCCGACACCAAAACTGCTTTCTTGAAGAAAGCTATTGCTAATGCCAAAGCAAAGAAAACTTAGAGCTGCCCCGCGTAGTTTCAGGCCCCGTGTATACTAAATTGTACAATAGACCCATGCCATAGTTAGGACCGGATCAATCACGTGTCTCCGCTCGTATTTACAGTCAGATTCACTTCTTTACGATCAAGCCTATGACTCCTAACAAGCGGTTGAATGCAGATCTCAGGGACTACAAGTTTGTTCTCGGGTCATCGTCTCCTCGCCGTAAGGAGATATTGACAAACAACCTTGGACTCGAAGACTTTGTGGTGGTAAAGTCTACATTCGAAGAAAACCTTCCTAAAATCGCATTCAAAGACGTGGAATACGTCACGAAAACAGCACAGCACAAAATTGACAGCATAATCTCTCAGCTAAGCTTAACCGAAAAACACGTGTTACTAGTTGCTGACACGATTGTCTCTTGTGCCGGTGAAATATTCGAAAAGCCTGAGACTGAGGATAACCAGCTAAAGATGTTGCAAAGATACAGAGAGAATCCAAATGATATTCGGGTGATCACCTCTGTGCACATCTGCAAAGTGGAACTTGGAAGAAACGTTGATGTCCACTTGAGCGAGCACGAGATCACCACCTTGCGATTCAACTCGGCTTTGACCGATTCCCAATTACAAAACTATATTGATACACGTGAGGGTCTCAATGTTGCAGGCGGGTTTATGTACCAAAGTAAGGGTGCCTTGCTCTTTCAAGGCATTGACGGGGACTATTTCAATGTGGTCGGACTTCCTGCGGCTAAGACTTATCGGATGTTGGAATCGTTGAGTCTATAATGACGAGAAATAGCAAAGGAGAAAACTTATACTATAAGAAAGAAAAAAAGGCCATGGCCATGATCAAGCTACTAATTCCCATTAATCGATTTCAACAACCTAAGTATCTGTTTTCGAATCGTATTGGCCATAATTCTCGAGTTGGCCCTTTAATACATCGCGCAACGCTAGATTAGGCGCATGCCTGAAGTAGTAGCAGCCCTGCACGCCGCGGCCTTTTTTTTCCCCGATGAGATGATGGGATATACCATTTATCTTCATTAACAATGGCAAAGAAGGCAGCCAAATCCACAAAGAACACCTCTGTTGAGGGAAAGAGCAAACCCGTTCAAGAAAACAACACCCAGGATGAGTCTTTGAACTTGAACGACGTGGCAGACACTTCTTCGGAGGAAGAATTGTCCAGTGATGATGAAATCGAGATGGAAGGTCTTGAACAATCCACCACTGAGCAAAAAGCTGCTGGAAAAGGCCACACTGTCAACCTCACCAAAGATGATGCTGATGCTCCAGCTAAGAGCACCAAGAAGAGAGGTGTTGTTTACATCGGTAGACTCCCTAAGCTGTTCCAAGAATACGAAGTGAAGAAGTACTTCTCTCAGTTTGGTGACATTTTGAGATTGAGAATTTCTAGAAACAAGACCACCGGTGCATCTAGACATTACGGTTTCCTTGAGTTCAAAGATTACAAGGTTGCCAAGATTGCTGCTGACGCCATGAACAACTACCTTTTACTCGGTCAGTTGTTGAAGGTTCACGTTATCGAAGATCCAAACGAGAACTTGTTCGCCAAGAAATTGAAGAACAACTTCAGGGCATTTGACTGGAGAGCCCAAGAATACGCCAAGTTCCACAAGGCCAAGCCTGCTGAAGAATGGGAGAAGTTGCAGAAGGAGTTCGAGCAAAAGAAAGAAGACAAGAACGCCGAATTGAAGGCTCTTGGTTTTGACTATGCCCTTGAAGCATAAATGTACATTATAGCATATGATTGAATACATAACACCTCATCTGGGAATTTAGACTGGGTACGTTTATGTCGGATGTACTGGTGTCCTCTTTGTCGTCTTGGCGTGTCAACCCATTGGGGCCACAGATTACCTCGATCCTAGAGTTATGGTAGCCAAAAAGAAGACAAAACTGGATATCAAGCCAAGTTATGATTTTCCCGAAAACTTTTATGCGTTAAAATCGTCTCTAGCTAAGCAGTTTTATCTGCCATTACCCGAGAATGTAATTCCGGAACAGATCATCACGATTAACCGGTTTTTCTCGCCAGAGTTTTGTGATGAACTTATAGCATCGTTTACGAAGAGCTTGGTTCTAGAAACAACCCCGCTAATCAAAAGCAAGGAGTATGCAGCAAGATTCAACGATAGAATTTCCGTTACCAACTTTAGCGCCGCCGACTCCCTATGGCAGTATTTGAAGGAGATTCTTCTGCAACAGCCAGATTTCGACGACGAGGACCTTGATGAAATTAGAGACATTTTTGCCAATGCTAGAAGTTTAAATCCCCAATTGAGAGTTTATCGCTACGTGAAAGGCCATCATTTTGGGAAACATTATGACGAATCGGTAGTATGTCCATTGGCGCATAACCCAAAAGTTCAAGGCAGAACTAAATGGACTTTGCTCATATATTTAACAGGAGGGAAAGAATTTGAGGGAGGCGATACGATATTTTACCCCGAGACAGCTAGAGGGAAAAGTGAAGTCATAAGCGTTCATCCAGATAAAGGCATGGCGTTACTTCATAAGCACGGTGATGATTGTTTGAAACATGAGGCCGAGCTTGTGAAAAATGGTGTCAAGTGGGTGTTGAGAAGCGATGTTACTTATTGATAATGATTTTATGATATTCGAAAAATCTGGCTGTTGCATCGAATACCTCATTAACATTCAAGTCTGTTTTTGGGAGCTGATCACGAACCCATTTACTCAATTTCTGTTTAATATTCAATCTTGAATATCTCTGATCAACCAAAAAAATCGTCGAGTAGTCGTTTGCGTGTCTTATACTTCTGCCAATGCTTTGGTTTACTGCTCGCATGCAAATGTTCTCGTAAAAATCTCTAGACGCATTGATGGCTTCCAGTTGGGATTTGCCTTTAGCGAGAAGAGCTTTAATGATATGATTTCTCTTCGCAATCAAATCAACAGCAAAAGCATTTGGAAATGGAAGTCCAATAATCACCACTCCCCGAGCTAGGTCATCGGAGAAATTAATTCCTTCTGCCATTTTACCGCCTACTACAGCAAAGAGGGCCGCACCTTTTGCCCCAGATTTAGCCTCATATGAATATTCCAGTAAAGTGCGTTCGACTTCTTGAGAATCCTTGGGCTCCTGAAAAATTGTTTTTAACCTTGAAATCTTGTCCAAGACACCCGTTGTTGACCACAATGAGAAAACATGGTTCAAATACTTATAGCTGGGGAAAAAAATAACAACTCCTGATGGTACAGAATTAAGTAGGTTCTCAGTGAAGATTCCCAATTGGTGTATCATCAAAGTGTCAAACCGCTTATCAAAAGAAAATTCAAAAGGCTTGTCGTTGAAACTTCCCACTGTGAACACTTGCAAGTTTTCTTTTGGTATGAGATGGTCGCAAGTGAAGGTCTTTATCAAATTTTGTGGTATCTTTGGGAATAAGAAGTTCATGAAATCATTCATAGGTTCCATTGTTCCACCACATAGTAAAATACATTTGGCCTGCGATGATACTTCTTCAAAGACAACGCTAGGGTCTAACAAAATGTACTGGAGGGACACATTCTCTTTGGTTTTATTCCAAATAATTTGACCTTCCTCGGAAGTGTTAGCGAGACACTCCAAGAAGTGTGTAATTTTGAATAGGATTGGATTCGAACTAGAAGACTGGGGAGATGCTTCGTTTGTATGTTCAATATAGCTTTCAATTTTATAGGCAATTTTAGATTTGATCAAGAATTGGTTGAGTTTATGAACATTGATCATGTCACCAGTGTTGCCTTGAAAGATATCTAATGGATCTACTTTATCTCCTGGTTTATATTTCTGGGGCTTTGTCATGAATTTCTCAACAACTTGGCATAGCTTAATAAGCTTAATGAGATGGATTCTATTCCCACTGTTGAGCCTTCGAGCAAATTTGTTCAAGTATTGTTTCAACCCTGTGATAGCGGTAGTGAAATCCGAGACCGAGGTTGTTACCGAGTTCATTGAGGAGATCGTATCCATCAAGTTGTGTGCTTCATCAATGACAACAATTGAGTTCTTGATATTGAGGCCAATAGAATCTCGAGTGTTTCTCAGAAAGAGAAGTTGGTAGGGGAGAGCTACAACTTCAGCCAAATCTGTGGCACTTCTGATAGCATAGTACGGACACACGTGAAGTTGATTTCCCACACCTGCTAAGTCTTCAATATCTCGCACCTCTGTGAAGCAATTGTCTACTAAGCTCTTTGTGCGTTCGAGTGACAGCTCTTGGGATGGTTTCGGATAATATTCGCAGGAGCATTCCTTTTTTTGAAGGTCCACACAAGCATCATTCATCGAATTCAAATCGCCTAGTTGTCTCACTTTAGGATTAATGCAAAGTTGTTTTCTGGATCCCAATGACACAAACTTTGTGCGCTCTGGTGTGTGTTCTAGGGAGGAAAGGAAAGAGGTTAGTCGAAGCTGATGAGCAAATTGGCTCAATTGTGAGTGCGTTCGGGAAGCAAAAATTATTGGATGCGGGCACTCAGGTGGATAAAGAGATTCAGTGTCATTGCCTGAAATGCGATTGATTAGGGCCGAGTTTGCGACCGAGAGTTTGATGTTCTGCGCTTCGATCAGGCTGACCTCAGAGTCACTGTAATAATCATCTGGAATAAATCCCTCTTCCTCAATGGAACCTTTCTTCTTCTTGAAAGGCTTTCGTTTCTTTTCCTGGACCTCGTGGATAGTGGGAATATTTCGTTCGAGGTCTTGCAAGTGCTTCTCGTAATCAATGGCTTTACCCTTTGTTCTGGAGAGCACTGACTTGCGATGGGCTGTTTTAACCCATTCCGGCTCATCTTCTGAACTTTCCTCATCCTCGGAAGTATCTAATTCTTTGCTAATGGTCAAAGCAGCATCGTTATCGCGTTTGAATTCCCGGAGCCACGTCATTGTGGCACATATTATAGATAGCGTTTTCCCTGTTCCCGTGGGACTCTCAAAAAGTCCTATCTTGAAACCGCCATCGACGGTATCATAAATTGCATCCATCAACTCATTCTGGATTTTGTATGGTGAGTATGGATGACTGTAGTCTCTAGTCATAAGCTAATTGAAACAAAGAGCGATGATCTGCGCGGTTCTGATGCGCGTTTGTGGGGAGAGACCTAGTGCATGCTTACATATAAAATACAGTTCACATATTTTTTACGGTTTATTAACGAGAAAATGTAAGGGTTAAATGCTGGATATAAATTAAAGATGGCCGTGTCTCAATGCCTTTCTGAATTGTTGAATGCTTTCTTCATTAATGCAAGAACCGCCACACACGATAACCACAACCACATCGTCTTTGCGTAAGTGTGGAAGGCATTCCTTCAAATAATCCAATTGGTTATAAACGGCGGCAACTGCCGCTCCACAAGCCGGTTCAATACATTTCCCAAAGTCTTTGTAGAAATTAAGACTTCCCCTTATCGCCTCAAGATCATCAATGGCACGGATATGAGATTTGTTCGTAGAACAATGAAGGAAATTGTCTAGAGCTTCTTGTGGAACATGGGAGCAAGCCAATGAAGTAGCGATTGACTTCACCGAATCTAATGTGACAACTGAACGTGCTTTGACCGAGGCCGACATAGTTGGTGCTTGTTTGGTTTCGAGCAACAAACAATCTGCCTTCGAGCCATTTTTCTTGAGACCCTCGATTATTCCATTGTAGAGTCCCCCACCCCCAACGGAGCACGCTACTCCTTTAAGATTATGGGCTTCTTCTGGTGAAAGTTGATCGAAGACTTCATCAATTATTTTTGAATGTCCTTCCCAGATCAAACTATTGTCAAAAGGATGGCAGTAAATGGCATGTACACTCTTATCGAAGAGGTGGATTAGATCCTTAGCACATTGGCTTGCTTCGTTGATTGTTTCGCCATGAATGATAACTTTGGCACCTAAACTGCGAAGCTTTTCAATAACATGTGGCATTGTAACTGAAGGCACAATAACAGTGCACTCGACTCCGAAATGTTTAGCGGAGTACGCAGCCGCCAATCCGGCATTACCCCCAGATGAAGCCACCACATGAATTTCAGTTTCACCATTTTCTCTCGCCTCCTGAATCGACTTTTGGACCAAGTGGCCAATTCCTCTCAATTTGAAGCTTCCTGAAGGTTGTTCCAGCTCAAATTTGAAAAACACCCGGCACGGCAACCGGTCACTGGTAGACAAGTAGTTGCTCACATCAACGAGTGACGTTCTTGTTGATGGTGCTTGGTGCAATTCTCCCGTTTGGGTGTGTGTTCCGACTGTCTGAACCATAATTATCTACTTCAAACACACTCTAATTTTTTATGGCTATATATACATATCTCCCTGCTGCTCCCCGCTGCATTGCAGAAGTCAAAATCAGACACAAGAGGAAACCGCTACCTGGGTTTGCGCGGCATGTTGGGTGCAAAACGCTGCGCAGTCAGATAGCGGAACTGCATTTCCGCGAGAATTTGTCGGAATTACAATCCCTGGTCCGTTCCCCTCTTCCCAGATCGCCCCGGAATTGTAGTTCCGGGGATATCTCCGCCTTCACTGTTCAAGGACAATATCCTCGGAATCAGCATGTCTATATCTCCTACAACGTTGCAAACCTTGCGTTTCTCCTCTTTTCAGAAGGTATGGAGTCTCGTAGGTGGCGGTGCCTGCAGGAACGTGTTTCCGAGAGCATCTTGTGCCAGATCTAGACAGTGGAGCTCTAAATGGCTTCACCCATTTTCACTTCGAACCCTTCTCCTGGGTTCTCAATTTTAGCAATAATCCGAGGTATTCAATTGGCAGCTTTAGGTATTTACCGCTCTCTCCAGAACCCGGAACTTGCCAAGCCATTCTACTACGAACGGGCTTTTGTCGCGATAGCCGTTTCCGTTGCCCTCCAATTAGCATTGAGGTCCCCACTAGTTTTCCTCCAAATATTTGATCGATTCGTCAGAATATTCTCGAGCCGCGATCTTTTGAAACCTTCAATTGTCACTGTGAAAGAATTGTTCAATGTCCTTAATTTCGGCGTTTTCGTTGCATCTCTTGCTCAACATTTCAGTAGAGACCTAGATGACTTGTTTCTTGCAAGCATGTCGTTTATGGACTCGATACCCCATTCAAGCGAGGAAGAAGTTTCTGGTGATAAGTACCATGAAAATCTTGTCTCATTGACTAATAGTGACATTGAGCAACACCCTCTTCAAGAGTTGATGAAGTCAAGATATGCATGCGGCAAGGAACTAACGGCATTCATTGTGAAATATTCGGAAAATTCACTCACCACGTTGGCCATGTATTTGATTCTCCGTGTACCTTTTATAGGTCCTCTTTCCTTGGGCTTTATAACGTTCATGAACTTAAATGATAAAATTGGGATGACCCGATCAATGGTGGTATTTGCCATTTTATTATCCGCGCCCCATTACTATTCTGTATTGTTCTGGAATACGTACTGGGGATCGAGAAATATGATCAATGATTTGCTTCTTCCTTACTTCTCCCGAGTACGTTTCACGAAGCTCGAAAAAGAACACTGGATTAGATCTCGCGAGGGAGTACTATTTGGATTCAGTCTTTTCATATACTTGGCCATTAATCGATTTCCTTGGATAAGTCTTTTAATTTATGCATTTGCAGAGTCTGCTGCTGCATATCTAATTACAAAAGTATCTGAGCCACCCCCAAGCCAGGCCAGTCAGCTTATCGAATGGACTACAACACAAGTAGTGTGGGATAAGGAAAAAGAAAAGAGCACTATTGAAGGAGAATTTATTCATGATATTGGATTCCGTCCAATTCCTGGTTCCTTTATTTGGAAATAAAATTCAGCATTACCATTATGTTAAACCCCAACTTTCGTTGCGAACGTTCGGTTTCCGGTGTAAATGCAATAAGCAAGATTCAGGTATAATTCTTGCAAGAGTATAGAATCTGCATCTGTATAGAAAGAATAATTTAACAATTCTAGCTCGTCAGACTTATTCAACAAGCTCAATAATGGCACAAATGTCAAGTCACAACGCGGCCATTTATGTCCTGTCGTTGATTTTGCAAACTTCAAAAAGTCATCGGGGATAGCTTCCGCGGTGTCTATCTCAAACGACCCTGAGCATAACTCGGAAGTGATAGTGACTTCCATTTTTTGCAAGGCCGTGGGTCTGCCGAGGATAATAGAAAACGTGGAAAATATAAACTGATCCATGTCGCTAGTTTGATATTTAGGATCATTTGCAAAATTGGTGACAATCTCAGCCACATGTTGGCGAATCTTATGACTTATGAGATCTTGCTCCTCTGCCAACGTTGCAATCTCCTCTGAAAGCAGCTTTGAGTTCCGCTTTTGATGAATAGAGCTTAACGTCTTGATTAACGAAAGATTTAATGAGTAGACTCGTTGCAAAATTTTAATGTTGGGGTTGTTCCTGAAATTAACGATCAACGAATCAGGTAACAATGCTTGGTGATATATGTCTAGCGAAACAGTTTTTGGGTCTTCTAGATGCTTCAGTTTCCATTTTTTGATCGATACTACTGTCTCATTCTCAGCATTATCCACACCATCTATCACTGCTTGGGTAATTAGGGGTATATCGCTCATATCTTGCATAAACAAAGAATGCAAAAAGCTTAGGGAGGTACAGTTTAAGTTTGGATTACTCCATGAGGGAGAAAAATCCTTCACCCGTAAAAAACTGACAACAAAGTCCATTTTGGATTTGATTTCATGATGAATTATGTTTTTAGGTGCTAGGCTGTAGACTGTGACTAAGACACCGCTAGATGCCAATAGCTGTGTTCCAAAGTTGTAAAAGTTTGCCTCTAGATTTTCTGTCCAATAAGGTTGAAATACCTTAGACGGGGCTTTGTTTTGCTCTTTAGCTGCCTTCAATTGATACTTGTACAAAGTGTTGCTCAAAAATGATTTCCATGCCTTAGGTGCGGGTTTGATACTCATAATGTTGTCTGAATGTGCGATTTCAATGACGCAAATCTTTCCCGTCTCGTAAACCACATACACAGATGTGGCATTTGGTTCTTCGATAATAGGTAAACTGGATATCACGCTTCTAAATGGTAGATCGACTGACAATGTAACACCTTCTTGGTCAGCCAAATATGCCGCCTTGGTGTCTATAATTATTAGCTTGTCTAGCAGGTCGAGAAACTTGATTTGCGAAACCAAAAATCTGGAAGCGGCCTTAATCTCCTTGGGTGGGTTTTCAAGTTTTCCCTTTTCATTAACTTGGCATGCGTACACCGAATTATCGTTGAGTAATAGGAATAGCTGCAGCGAAGATGATGACCAGAATTGCTTGGTACAAATTCCACCGCAATCAAAGTTTTCTAAAAAGGGAAGGCCGTCGCTTAGCTCGTGCAAAGATAGTTCTTTAGACTCGTGTGAGAGTGTGATGAAAATACGGCCATCGCTCAACTTTCCAAACTCAAAGCTATTGACTTTGAGCTGCAAGTATTGCAGGTTAGAAATCACAATGTCACCATCCGGGGTCAAGCACTCCTGTGCGATTTTCATTTGATCAAGGAGACAGGTGAAGCTCCGAAACTTTACTGAGTATTTGCTTGTATCTAGGGTATCTCTGGCCAAAACAAGAACGTCACCTGTGTTGAGAAGCACTCCCAAATACGAGTCCTTTGTGTTATCCACCATAGGTGACCATTTGTGACCCACGATCATCGGCTCGGCAATGCGGCCAAAGTTGAACAGGGACTCTCCATCCTGGATAAGAATGCGGGAGAAGATCTGTAACCCCAAAGATTCAAGATTATCAACGTGTAAGATTGTCCGCACGTCATATAATGCGTTTGCATCTATGGTATTGAGCGGTTGGCCCTTGGACGATTTGCTGGAAACGCACTGGTGAAGAAGTGGGAGCTTGGGTTCCAAGATGGTAATGTGATCGGAATTGTTTACTGCGATTTGCAGATTGGGGGAACACTGTACTGGCTCAAGGATCCCGGTTCCGACCGTGGCACGCAGAACACGAATTGACTTGATCATGACCGCCGGTAATGGTGGGGGAGGTAAGTTCAAAAAAAAAAGAAAGCTGATGTAAACAAACTAAAAGATAGTGAAGGGTGCGAGGTTCGAACTCGCGCGGACAACAGTCCAAAAGATCTTAAGTCTTCCGCCTTAGACCACTCGGCCAACCCTCCAGATCAAATAATTTTGTGATTGTAGTTAGACATCAAGAGGGTATACAAGTCAATGGAAAAACAGTT
This sequence comes from Clavispora asparagi, assembly GCA_030573135.1. Lineage (NCBI taxonomy): Eukaryota > Fungi > Ascomycota > Pichiomycetes > Serinales > Metschnikowiaceae > Clavispora > Clavispora asparagi. The sequence continues at coordinate 45,956 of JAJMCU010000046.1, forward strand.
TATTGCCCTGGAGTGGTTAAACCATCAACATTCCAGTGTAAGAATGCGTTTCCTCATTTGAAGTCCCCCTGTCAACGTCCTGCGCCCCGAGATGCCTACACACACACCAGAATGACATAAATATTGTACATAGTCTATACTTACGGATCCGGAACCCTTTTGGGTCTCCCCCGCTTTCTTTTAGTGACTCCGTCGGCTTCGAGCGTCGGCGTCAGTGGTTTGCGCCGCTTGAGCGTACCGTTGACCCGTACACCTTTAATGGTGACTCCGGTTTGTTCGATGGGGAACTTCCGAGGCCGGCCGCGGCGGTCCTTCTTCTCGAGCAACTGCTTGACGGCCTGATCGTTCAACGAGCCCAAGCTGGTGCCCTTGGCAATAAACCCGGGAGTGCCGTCCTTTGTATCCTTGTTGGATTCCAAATTCTCCTTGTGGAGCCTGTTGAGCCTCTTGTAGTTCTCATGAGACGAGTCGATGTACTGGTTGGTGGCTGGGTCCAAGATGAACTTCTTGGGCCGTCCGCGCTTGCGCTTGATACCGTCCTCCATGATGGCCGGGACAAACTTGGTTTTTATCTGTATGGTGTCATCGTTGGAAGGGCCCGGTTTTTCGGTTTCAAGCGGTGTCACGCGTTCACCCATGGGGGTCAGCGTACTACTGCTGGTGTAGGATGGGTGAGGCTGTGGGCTCTTGGAGGAGCCGTCGTGCGGCAGAGGAAACACCGACGCCATCTGCGACGCCTGGAGCGGCATTCCGTGCCCCATGTAGTGGGGGGAGGTCTTGAAGAAACCGTTCTGCAACATGCGGGAGTCAGGCGGGTATCGAAGGTCCTGGTGGTCGCGCACATCATCGCTTTGGGGGAACGAGAGTCCAAACTGGTGCGCCTGGAGGTCCTCGCGGGCGCGCGAGTCCAAGTTCAGGTTCGGGTTCGAGCTTGGGTTCAGGTTTGGATTGCGGTTATGGTTTGGGTTCTGGTTCAGAATAGGCAGGTTCAGGAGGTTCTGGTTCAGAAGCGTTCCGCGGTAGTGGCTCTGAGGCGACTGGTACTGGAGGTACTGTTGCTGGAGCTGCTGCTGGAGCTGATGCTGCTGATGCTGTGCCTGGAGCTGTGTCTGATGCTGTGCCTGGAGCTGTGTCTGATGCTGTGCCTGGAGCTGTGTCTGATGTTGGGTCTGAAGCTGCGCCTGGAGCTGCGCCTGGAGCTGGTTCTGGATCTGGTTCTGGTGGGTCAGAAGATGCTGTTGTGTTTGCGGGTGCGCCGCAAGCTGCTGGTGCGGCTGGTTTTGCCCTGGCGGTAGCCGCTGCTGGAACTGCAAGTTCTGGTGCGGCATCAACTTGAGCGGCGAGCCCATGATGATCGAGCCATTGGGCACAAACCGCGGCCCGATGGTGGAGAGATTCGGCGACGGCGTGGTCTGGAACGTTTGCACGCTGCCGTTCCCGTTGGAGTACAGCCGCGTCTTTTGCCCATACATTTGCCCTGGCATCAGTTTGGCGTCAATGTCCCCATTGGACCCGAGGGATCCAGGTGCAGGCATCTGCTTCCCGGGGTAGCTGTACTGGCTGTTCATGGCGCGGATATAGCGCTGGTGGGAGGGGGTGAAACGGCGGTGGAGCTGGGGTTAGAAATCCGATGGAAAAAAAAAAATACCAGATGTGCGGTTTAGCCTCCTGTATGGGGTGCTATCGCTCGTAGGCTCGGCCGGTGGTATCCGTGGCAAAACACAGGAAGGAGGGGCTGGAGAGTGGTTCGGACGAATCAGGATAGATACTGGGTGTTTCCTACAGGGGCAATTCCTTTTGTTTTTTGGTGAGTTTTCTCCTTTGGCCGGTCTACAGTCGGCGGATGCCATGTGGAGCACAGCACGAGGGATGACCAGATGCGCACTCTGGGGAAGAAGCAGGTCTGGTGCAAAAATATAAAAAAAAAAAAAATAGGGCGGTTGAGAAAAAACAAAGACGTGCGCGCAGCAGGCCGCAGGTGCGCGCCCCGCCATCGTTCGTTGGCGCCGGTACGGTATTGGCACGTCAGAAGTGGTGGGTAATTGATGGCGGGTCAGTACTGCGGCACAGTACTGCGGTACAGCAGTGAGTCACGATGGTTCGGGTCGGTGGTTTGCATTGCAACACTAGATACTATAAATACACCCCGGCGGATGTAGAGCGGGCCCGATGCGGTTAGGTGTGAATAATCAATTGCTTGGATGGGATCTGCGAGAGCAACGCATCCTGGAAAAACTCGACAAACTCCTGCGAGTCAGTCAACTTGTCGTTGTACTTGATGCCGAAACTCACCACGGCCGAAACGGGCGAGGCAGCATCGGACGTGGTCACTGCAGGCTGGCTCACGCCCAAGAGCTCGTCAAAGTCGTGAGCAAACCCACCGGACACGCCGGAAGCCTCGCCAATGAACTGGTACGCCACGTCAAACACCTCGAATCTGTCCTGCGACACTGGCGCAACAAGCAAGTCGTCGAAAATGTCCTCGTCGTAGAGCGGCGACGCCAGAGGCGCTCTGGCAAACTCGGGGAAGCGCGTGGCGTATGTCTGTCTCTTGGCCGCCTCCAACGCTCTCTCGAACGCGAACTGAAACTTTTGGCGCGACACTCCGTCGCCGAGCTCGGACGTGAACTCCACGTGGAGGATGTTCTTGGGCTTGACCGGCGCAGCCTTCTCCTTGACGGGTGCAGCCTTCGGTGCTGCGAGCTTGATATTGGACAAGTCCAAGTGCTCCTTCTCCTTGATGTAGTTGGTGACCTTGGTAACGGCCGCCTTGTCGATGGCGCCCACGTAGGCCAAAACGTCTCCGAGCAAGATTCTGCCCTTGGGGCCGGACGCAGGGATCTTGGCGTACGCATCCTCCGACGAGATGTTGTGCTTGTGCAACAACAACTCCACGCCGGGGAAGATCTTTTGCTTGGGGTTGGCAGGGCCAAACACACCGTCTAGCGGGGCCCCGGCCACGGCCGGCTTGGCGGACTGGGGCGCAGCCTCCTTCTTGGGTTCGGGCGCGGCCTCCTTTTGGGGTTCCGCTGCCGCCTTGGGCTCTTCGAGCGCTGGCTTCGCCAACGTAGCCAAGTCATCTCCCTCCTCAGCCAAAAATGCAATTGGTTGGCCCACCGGAATGCCGGTAGCGCCGTCGTTCACCAAGATCTCCCACATAACACCCTCATCCGTCACCTCCACGTCGATGGTGGCCTTGTCGGTTTCCACCTCGAGCAAAACGTCGCCGGCAGCAAAGGCTTCACCCGGTTGGAACTTCCACGAAACAACTCCGCCCTCGGTCATAGTGGGGGACATCGCGGGCATGCGGAAAACCAGCGCGGCGCATGCGGCCGGGGTCGACGAAAGGGGTCTGACGACGTTCACGGTTCTCGCCAACGTTCTCAACATGGTTAAGGGAAAAAGCGGTGGTGAGGATGAAAACCGTCTTGCACATTTCGGACTCGCACCACCGAGCGGGCGCGACACCTCCGATAAAGGGCCGGGAGCAGAATTGGGGGCCCAGAACCGGATGTGGGGCTGTTTGGCGGGGTGGGTGTTATTTACCGAGATGTAGTGGCGGTTTGGGAGGGATCCGCCGCTGTGTTTCTTCGACTGGTTTGGGGTGTAGATGGAGTTCGCATCTGGTATGCGACACCAAGGAACGCAAGAGGTAGGACGCAGAGCTCGGGTTTCAACTCAGGGGAGGGGAAGCTATGAGAGAATAGAGTGGAGATGATAGGGTATGGGAGAAGAAACTAGAAAGGCATTGGTACCAGAGAGGTTAAGGCCCGGCTTATTGTTGGATTGGGCAGAATACAGTGATTGTGAGGGGTGCGGGCATCAGGGCTGACACCATGACTGGTGCGAGACACTGGACCAATTTACTGGATAGTGAAAGCTAGCACTGATGTATAGATAGCGCTAATGCATAGGTATAATCCAGTGCATAACAGGCACTAAATGAAACGCACTGAAGAACTAGGCACTAGTACTAGTTCCAAATGGTGCTTGCACAAGTGTTAATGTCTGGTGGTGCCAACTGCAATACAGTGTCGCAGCAATGTGTTTGTGCCCAAGTCTGAGGCCGATATATCTTGCGTTTTCCAAAGATAACTAATTCCGTTTAGTCTACTGCATCGGTACTTGAAAGCTTTTGTAGGAAAACCAACGCCACCCTAAATCAACACTACCCTAAATCAACACCACCCTAAATCAACACCACTGTGCCCGCCGTCTTACGTACAGAAACTTATTCAGTCGTCAGGGAAATGAAGAACAGTGAAAGAAGAGCCATGAACTCTATCTATGCAGCGATCATTTTTATTCTACCGAGGTAGTGTTTTCTTTGGGGAGCGTCGTCCCACCCTTTGTGTGCGCCTTTACAAAATATGTGTAGCACACCATCACGGGTGCAAAAACTCCAATCATCAGGCAAAAATCCAGAACACCGCCAATCTCGTCATAATATCGCCAATGGAAAAAAGACCCCGGTTTCGATGCCCCAGCGTGGCGAAAGCGGCCCCAGGCATTCCTCTACTCCCTTCTCAGCAATAACCACCTCCTAGCCCGAACAATAGAACTTTACGCCAATGTGGTACGGTTACAAACGACAGGCCATGGCGGGACCACTAAATCTATTCAGTGGAGCGGCAACATGGAATAGAAGTTTCACAATTTCCACGCTCCAACCCTGGTTTTCTCCGTCCAGCACATTCCCAGCATACCCTGCTCCGCCCGGGCTAGGCCCGGAGCCGCAGTACCGGAACAAGAAAAATGAATGGACAATGAGCCAAAGTTGACAGCAGAGCCAAACCCCCAAAAAAGAAAAGCGGATGCCACCAGTCGTAGATTAGAATAATGGCAGGATCATTGCTGAACAACAACGTCAATGACCGGCAACAACCGACATGAAGACAATACGGCACAGCCGCTCGTGGGTGTGTCAATCGCCTTCTCTTACCGCACAGGAGCCAGTGTGACCGCGCCCCATACCGCCATATACCAATGTACCATGCCAACTTACGGATTTTAATGAATCCAACGGGACACCTCAATTACAAACAGTAAATAAAACGCCAGCGCAGCAAGCACCCCAACCACCTTGCATCCGGGGGACAAAATTAATTACACAAGGGGCCAGGTCACCCTTCAGTCGGTTTGGTGGTTCTTCTCCACACACCCGACACGGTCGCGCAAACCTCTGCACCCGGTTTTCTCCCACTCCTACCACTTCATATCATCCACCACCGCAACATACCCTCACAACCGCGCTGCTTGCTCCTCTGCTTGCCATAATATCGCTCACCCTCAAAGTTACACCCGAGCCTACTATAAATTCCGGCCGTTCCTCCGCCGTCCCAACATAAGCATCGGTGTTTTCACCCATTTCAGCCACAGTCACACCCAAACCGGTGGCCGTACCCATTTCCTACCCCAGCATGCTACGCGACTCCACATTAGATCCACAAAGAAGCGGCTTCGGCCGAGTGCGGCACGTGCTTTCCAAATACATCAAGTTCATTGGCCCCGGCCTCATGGTATCGGTGGCCTATATGGACCCCGGCAACTACTCCACCGCGGTTGCCGCCGGCGCCGGGTACCAGTACAAACTCCTCTTTTCGATTTTTGTGTCGAACTGCTTGGCGGTGTTTCTCCAGATCCTCAGTGCCAAGCTCGGCGCGGTCACGGGGCTTGACCTCGCGGCCAACTGCCGGGAAAACCTTCCTCCGCGGCTCAACCTCTTCATTTACGTGCTTGCGGAGTTTGCCATCATCGCCACAGACTTGGCCGAAGTGGTGGGCACTGCCATAGCGTTGAACATCTTGTTCGGGCTCCCGTTGTTCGCCGGCATTCTCGTCACCGTGACCGACGTGATCGTGGTTCTCATGGCTTATAAGCCCGACGGCCCGCTTCTCTTCATCCGCATCTTCGAGTCGTTCGTGTCACTCTTGGTGGCGGCCACCGTGGTGTGCTTCTCCATCGAGTTGTACCAGGTGCTGGATGATCCGGACTTCCTGGTGCGCGAGGTGCTCAAGGGCTTTCTCCCCAACGACAAGGTGGTGGACATGAGCGACCGCGAGGGTGGCAGCGGCTTGTTCTTGTCGTTGGCGATCTTGGGCGCCACTGTCATGCCTCACTCGTTGTACTTGGGCTCGGGCTTGGTGCAGGCGCGGCTCAAGGACTACGACATCCGCCATGGGCTCCACACCCCGCACAAGGCGGAGACGGATGGCGACGAGGATTTCGGCGACGATTTTTCCTCCGACGATTACGCCCGTGCGGTGGGCGCCAAACAACCGGAAGCGACGTACCGCCCGTCTATCCACGCCATCAACGACACCATGACCTACACCATCGTGGAGTTGGTAGTGTCGCTCTTCACTGTGGCGCTCTTTGTCAATGCCGCCATTCTCATAGTGGCAGGTGCCACGTTGGGCGGCAGCAACGACAAGCGGGATGATGACCATGACTCTGGGCACGACTCTGACACTGACTCCGACTCCGAAAACGGCACCACTGGCGACTTGTTCACCATCTATAACCTCTTGGCGACACACCTTTCGCCCACTGCTGGCTTTGTGTTTGCGCTCGCGCTTCTCTGCTCCGGCCAGAGTGCCGGTGTGGTATGCACCTTGGCGGGCCAGATGGTGCTGGAAGGCTTCTTGCTGTGGAGCTTTCCGCCCGCGGTGCGGCGGTTGGTGACGCGTGGCCTCGCTATAGCGCCGTGCTTGATAGTGGTGCTGATTTCTGGCCGCGCTGGCTTGGCCAAGACCTTGAACGTGCTGCAGGTGGTACTCTCGGTGTTGCTCCCGGTGGTGATTGCGCCGTTGATCTGGTTCACGCTGTCGAAGCGCATCATGCGCGTGGCCAACGTGGTACGCACCGGCGACGAGGACGCCACGCTCTACGAATATGCGGACCCGGACGTGCTGCAGACGCTTGCGTTGGACCCGGGCCACAAGGTGCCGTACAACGTGTCGGATGCGGCGATCCGGCTCCAGACGTTGCGCAACGCCCACCCGTGTGCGGGGTGGGATGACCTGGACGACGAGAACCAGGAGCACCACAGCTTGGTGCCAGGACATGTGCGCAGCCGCACCCACTCGTTCACTACCTCAGTGATGCCCGAGTTGGCGGAGACGGTGCCGTCGGAAGACGAGTATGTGGTGAAGGGCTACATTGACATGAGCAACGGGCCGGCGATGACCGTGGCGGCGGTGCTTGTGTGGGGATTTCTCACGCTGCTCAATGTGTTCTTGGTGGGAAGCATGTTCCTTGGGTACAATGTGCCGATGTAGTGTATAGGTATTCACAATGTCGGTCAAGCATCGCAGCGAAGTACTGAATTAGTTAACTAGACGTAACATCATACAACGGTCACACTGTGACTGTACATGACATTTGCAAACTACGGTTTGATTATCAACGGTGCGCTGTATATATCACACCGTCACGACCCAAACACCAGACCCGCACTCTCTATACCTCACTTCTTCACCCTTTCCTATCTTAGTTGCTCGTAATCTATCAATTGTTTCGTCGCACCAGTGGGTAGCCATTGTAATATATTTCCACTTGGGTATTTCTCCTTCTCGTTCTCTATTTCTCTACCCTCGACTATCTATCTGCTCCGCCACTTCTTTCTCTTCTTATGTTCTTCTCTTCCTATAACCCTTTCTTCTTCACTTCCTATGCTCTTCCTTATCACCTGTTCTCTCCTGTACTTCCCCACGCTTTCCGCAAAATATCAGCCGTCCACTCCTCCACTTCGACCAGTCCTGCGCGAACATTCGCACAAAATCACCGAAAACCTCACCTCCAACTTCACCAACTCATCTAAACCATGGAAAGCTTCATCCTGTCGACGGCAGAGCTCTTGGAGGCGTTTCCGTCTGCCACCGTGTCCATTACATACGCCAATGTAACCAAGAAAAACAAGAACCCCGAAAAAAACGGAACTACCCATACCGCCAAATTCAAGGTGTTCGAAGCTCACACCGGTAAGTGCATTCAGTACAAAACGTCCCGGTCGAAAGAGTTGTCGCGGTTGTTGACATACCTCGGCCCTCGTGGTGTTCTGGCTGTGAAGAGAACACACGAGGACGAGGAGACGGGGAACAAAAAGCCAAAGTTGGTGGTGGGTGCGTCCAGTGTGATGGCCAACACCAAGTTTGAAGAGACGAAGCCCGTGGCGGCGGTGGAAACTGAGGCGCCAGTAGCCTCTGTGGCGGAGACGGACAAAAAGTCCAAGAAGAAGAAGAAGGGTAAGAAGAAGTAGTCAGACATTTTACGAAGTTATAGCAATTAATACATTGGAAGGATACCATACGAGTGGGACACCTCATTACTGCACCGCTAATCACCTCAGACCGTAGACCCAGCTCGTAGGTGCTAAATCAAGAACCTGGACTGTAGCCCTCACCTGCCCCAGACCAACCCTCAGTATTCGCTCACCGAAAAATGCTCTTCAACCGGATAATGAGCCCCTCGCGGCGCCGTGGTCCCTTTCCTCGGGCCAGTACGGGACTCAGAGCCACAGCCTCACTGTCTGGCTGGAGAGGCCGGCCAGAAATAGAGCTATCGCAAGAGTGACCGCCAAGAGTGGTACCCTCAGCGTCCAGTGGGCGGCCGGCACGGGAGTTGGTGGGGGTGATGTCTTCGGGGGCGTTGCGACAACTCGGTTTATCTGGATCGGTGCCAGGCGGCACCGCATCAGTGATGCTAGACTCTTCATGAGAAATGTCCGAAACATGTTCGAACGCAGAGTCGGACGACGCAGGAATCGACACCGCCGCATACGACGACTCCGACGTCAGCACCTGCGTGAGCTTTTCCTCCACCACGTCGTCTGCAACCACGGGCTCTGGCTCGGACCCAGCACTTTCATCTCTTGCAGTTTGCTCCTCCGGCTCCTCCGGCTCCTCCACAAACTCCTCCACCGCGGTCAACTCCGCCACATCAAGGTAGTTGTTGTTGTTGCCAAACTCGTCCTGCGCCGTTTTGTACGACAGCGACGTGACCCACTTCCCGTCAACAACGAACTTGAACAAGATGGTGTCGAGAGCGGGGAGCTTGACGTCGGCCTCAAAATTGCCAAAGTGGTCGCGCGTCAACACGCCGTCAGTTTGCAGCCAGTTGTCGAAATTGCCCGTGACAACCACCGATTTTGTGTCGGAGGTGGCCGGCCTGCGGTTAGTACGAGGTTCTAAGAGGATTATTCGGTGCATGATCCACAATGAAACGCCCATGTGGGGATCACAGCAGAAGGGGAGAAGGCCATACCATGTGAACTTGTAGGTGTAATAAGTCATGGAAAATCAGAGTACCGTAACGATTTGGTTCAGGAGAAATAGTGGTTTGAAAGTAGTTTCACAATCCTTGGTTGTGATCGACAGGGTAGATCTGATAAGGGTACACGCTGCGCGTGGTGCGCCCGGACTGCAGGAAGCGCGCCCCGTGCATCCCAATGCGGCGTCTGGGGCTTGACTGGTTCCACACCCCAGGAGAAGCTGCGAGATTTGCTGAGAAACGGAAATTCCCCGGTTCCATACCACGACGGCGAAAAAAAAAAAGAATAAAAAGAAATAAAAAAGAAAAAGAAACGCGTCACCGCAATTGTGGAAAAACTCGCCGGGAGATTGTCTGATCGAGTGCAATCTCGGAGTTCGGAGTGGTTCTTAACTGTTAGTGCCGCGACTCCTTCCAAATCACCTCAGCCTGTACTTCGTAAATGGGCGGCTATATCGGGTTTGTCCGGGTTGATGTATTTTCTACTTAGGCGGATCGCGTCGTAGCTCAGAGGCGGGTCGCATCTGGAAACAATCCAGTACCGTGAGCCAGATGACAGAGATGCAAGGATGCAATGACAGATGAGGCAAGATGTAAATGGGACGGCATCCGATCAAGTGACAGATGCGACCTGGGAGGAGAGACGGGATATGGGAGGAGAGATGAGTAAGACGACATCGGGCAAACCATGAGCCCAACGATCCAACAACTGTAGTATTCCACAATTCTCCCGCATCCAATTACAGATTAGAAGGACAGCTCCAACTACTGCCATTTCTTTGCTTCCATTCCCTCCGGTGGACTCGTCTCAAACTGCTTGTCCTTGGCCTCTGACCAGTTGGTCGTGAGCACTGTGCCATTAGACTCCACATACGACTTCATCATCGCCCGCTTGGTGTCGTCGTCCACGTCCTTGTACAACTTGGCAAAAAAGTTCTCCGGGTTCTCGTCTTGCTCCTCTTCTTCGTTGACCTTGAAGTTCGACCAGTTCACGGCCTTCTTGGATGAGGTGGGATAACTAAGCCCACCACCAGTCGTTGAACGAACCGGCACCGAATCCGTGGTCCCGTCGCCTTCTAGAGTGACCCATTTGCCAGAATTAGCCTTGTGAAGTGTGATTTCCAACTTAGTGCCGTAGATCTTGTAATTGGACTGCGCCACGTCAATGGTGCCGTATAAAGGGTCCAAGTTGTAGTTGTATTCAGAGTTATCGGCACCGGGAAAGCAGACCGCCACACGCCGAGGCTCAAACTCGATTTTTAGCGACTCTTCCTGAACTCCCTTGGCATAGATGGTCACCGTGACCGCATCATTGCTCTGGTACCAATCATCTCTGATTTTGGCCTTGAGAGGTGCGGCCCTGTTGATGGCTTCAATGGAGGTGGATTTCGGCCCCGCAGCCGGAGCTGGGGCCGTGGCCACCTCCAGTTTAGGCGAGATGCTCGCTTTCTTCTTCACGTCTCGTTCGGCCTTCGCCACCCAGATGTCCAACGCAGGTTCGGCGCACTGGTACTCTTTGGCCTTCTGGAAGTTCACCAACGCTGCCGCATAATCCTTCTCGGCATAGAACACAAGGGCAAGCCGGAAGTAAACTGCGCCAATGTCGCTGCGTTTGCCTCTGTTTTCTGCCACCTCGAACGCCTTAGAAATGTCTCTTTTTGCGTCGTCGTAGTTACAGAGCTTGGTGTAGGTGGCAGCACGCTTGGTAAGGGCAAGAAACGCCGCAGGATTTTCCTTAAGTGCTTGAGTGTAGTGGCGAATGGCGCCAAGGAAGTCTTTTTTCTCCACTGCTTCGTCGCCGTGCTTGATTTGAAGTTCTATGGCCATGGTGGAGGATAAAACTGCAGGTGCGATTCTAGAACCACGAACACGACCGAGACGGCAGGACAGACTGACCAGAAACAATTGGGGAAAATTACAAAAAATCTTCCGCCGCTACCAATTCACGCTACTTTTATATTCTCTCGGGCGATTGAGTTAATGTCCGAGTGGGGGTGAGATTGGCCAAACTGTAAGCGCATGGCCATACGTCCACTGGTCCAGTCTCTATAGACTGCGTAGTATTGATTCAGTAAACGGCGATAACCTGACGGCTCCACTTAAAGTTTTGCTGCTACTTAGTGACCATTTGTACGACATAGTACCACTGGGAATCACTTCGAGCACCCGGAACTACCTCGACCACTGAAGGTCATCGGTTCACCCCATAATATCGCGCGATCATTACACAACTAGTGGTTCCTATAATGTCACCTATTCAGTCTATAATCTTTACCACACTCTGCGCCAGAACTTCGTCAATTTTGTCGCGTTGGCTGACACCAGCTTCTGCTCCACATTGGGCAACATCAACCACGTGGCCAACACCACTATGTAGCAGCCAATAAAAATCGGCAAAACCACAAATGTTCCCACCAGCTCCGACACCAAACCCGTGAGGAAGGGGAAAAACGCACCTCCACTGGAGCCGAACGCCGTCATGATGGTCAAACTCACCACCTGGATCTTTCTTGGAAGAATCACAGACACCACCGTGATCATGAGAGGGTAGGTGGGTCCAATGGTCACACCGGCCAAACTGACAAAAACACCCACGGCAATGGGGCTAGGCACTATCCAGATCAACACAACAAACCCGATTGACAACAACGCCAATACAATAATAGTCTTGCGGGCACCAAATGCCTTGTGCAACGGCCGAGTAAGCAACAATCGACCTAACGTAAGACCACCCCAGAAACCACTCAGCACGTAACCGTAGGAGTTCTGAACGTCTCTGTAATCCAATAAATACGACACAATCCACCCTCCCAACGACACCTCACTGCCCTGGTACACCAACACGAAAATAGCGATTAGCCAAGTGATTTTGTTGCTCAAGGCAAGCTTCATGACGCTGTGCTTCTCTGCAACCGATAAGTGTTCGTCTTCCCTCACACTGGTGAGATGCGCTCCCAAGTCCTGAAGCCCCACACCTTCTTCCGCTTCTGAGGGCGACTTCTCAATCAAATTCCTTGTCTCTTCATCTTGATCCCACTGACTCAAGTCCTCGTCTGCGCCCGCAAATGCAAACCACGTGTTGAAGAGGTTAACCACCATAAGTACGAGCACAATCAAGTAGGTGTAGTTCCACTTGACGCCATGGTTAACCATGGCCGTGGCATACAAGGGCGAAATGGTAGCGCCAACACCGTAACTGCCGTGGAAAAAAGACAAGTACTTCGAGCTTTTGTCCAAGCGGGAAAGGAAGATATTCACTTGCGCAAGCACCACCGCAAGACCTATGCCACCAAAGAAAAAGCCAGAAACCACTAGGGGAAAAGGCCCGCCGCTAGAAACCATCGAGAGCATGATAATGGAGCAGAGGCAACCGAACGGAATGGCCTTACTTTTTCCGAACCAGATGGGGATCTTGTTGGACAAGATGGCCACCAAGATAAACCCCACTGCATTCAGCATCCACATCAACGAAACAATGGTGTAGTTGATTCCGTAAGTTTCCTCAATGGTAGGCAATAACGCACCTGGGGCTGCATCGCTGATTCCACACGAAAGGGCCCAGATACACACGGACGCAATTCTCCACTTGTTTCTCGGAGGAAACGAAGATGTCATCAACACTGGCTCATGCTTGACCGTAGAGATCCGAGGAGTCAAATCTGGGGTGTCGCGCAAAGATTCGGCAATCGGGTTGATGGACTCGAGGTTGATCAATTGGGTAATATCGTCGTTGGAAGGACGGGTCAATGCGATGGGACGAGATCCAATTTTGATCCGGCCATACTGATCAGTAATGCCAATAGGCACTTTTCTCAGGTGAGAAACCACCGGTTCTTGGCGGGGAAGAGAGTACCGAGGTTCTACATCACCAGAAACAGACATCTTGCTCGTACGCTTGCACAGCTCGAGTTTTGAATTTTTTTTTTCGCCTTGGCCGGTTTATATAATCAGCCCCACGCACCCCGCAATTTGCGCGAAATTGCGAGATAATGCGAGCGCCATTTGTAAGTCGTTATCTTCCTGGTGGAATGACCGGCTGGCAAAAATTTTGCCCTTCTCCTCCCGCCCCAAATTCGCTGCTTCCGATAGTGTCACAACGGCAAACCGGGCCACATAGAAATAACTCTTCCGATGCCCCGCCCCATAGATCCCTGTACAAACGGGAACGGCCTCCACTACATGCCGGAAAACCGGTAAGGATTCCTTTATTGTACACGTGCGGTTAAAATTATGATTGTCCAGCAGCCTTGACCAAATCCAAAAACTTGTTTTTCGAGATTTCCGTCATCAACTCCTCCTTTTTGGTTTGGCCCACATGCTCTTTGCTGATTTCCTGGTTGGTCTTGACCTGCGTGGCCAACACCACGTTGAACAACTTCACCACACCCTTCTGGGCCACTTTTTTCATGGCCCGTTCACGCTCAAGCACCTCTCTCACCTTTTCTGGCTCGTCAGCATTAGGCAAAAGGTTTCTGACTCTTTGCTTGTCGCGCAAATCCTTCTTTTCCGCGAGAAGCAATCTCTTGGCCTTGTTCTCCAACTTGTCCGACTCCAACTTCTTGAGATGGCTCTTGTTTCTCGCCAAGATGGGGTCCTTTCTGTCGTATGCCTTTAGTTTGGACCCCAAAATGGCGTTGAATGCAGTGGCGAACGTTCCATTGCCGTCATCGCCGGCCTTTTGTTTTCTCTTAGTAGGAAAGCTGTCGTCGTCACTGTCGCTGTCTGACTCGTCGTCGGAGCTCTTTTGTTCGTCCGAAGAAACGTTGTCCACATCGAACTCGTCATCTAGACCGGAGTCAGTGTCATTTTCGTCCGACACGGCTTCTGCGGCGGTTTCGGGTGATACGGTTTCGGCAGCTTTGGCCGCAGGTGCATCCGTTTCGGTTTTTGTAGGTTTGGCGCTTTCTTTCGCGAGCTTCTGCTTTTTAGTGATGGCTCCCATTGTAGTTGTAGTTGAGATGGCATCTCATCTGAATTTTTGGTGGACTCATATATGCAAGAGTGTCTCTACACACTACACCACAGCACCCCGGGGCTTTACGTGGCAAAGTTTGGGGCAGGAAAAAGAGAAAAAAGACGATTGGGCAGGAAACGTCATTCAATTGCAGTAGAGAAGAGTTCCCCAATTTTTTTTCTACTGGACGGAAACAGCCGTTCTCGCAATCACTCCCAATGGAGTAACTGATTGGAGAGACCCGGTGATTTGCGAGCACGGAAAAAAAAACCCTACGAGCAGTCAGAGAGATTCCACTGTCTCAAAGAATTGGTTGGGCTTCCTCTGATATCTTTCTGTGGAAGCATTTATTTCTTCCGACGTCCCATACTTTTTGACGTGGCATTCACCAGTGTGGTGGAAACAGACTCGTGGTATCTGCACTACCATTCGCCTACTAGTTCTGCTCTTACAATGTCAGGAAGAGGAGGCAAAGCATTGACCATTGTTGCCATCGGCGCCATCGGATGGTATACGGGAATCAAGTTCTGGCAACCCATTATCATGTATGTAACCAAGTCGCCACCTCACCCCAGGTTTGCATTTGTACTAACACCCAGTGAGCAACTCAAAAAGGACGGAAATCTCCGAGAAGATGTGTACGTCAAAGATTACAGTGACCAACCCAAGTCCTGGCAAGATTTGAAGGATAAGGTAAAGGAAACTTTACACCCAGGAGTGGATTTTGATAAGAGTCCAGCCGAAGCTATCAAGGCGGCCAATGCGGAAAACAACACGGAAGAGTGATCGACATAACGAAGAAAAAAAAAAAAAAAGACGGAATAACGCTCATATTCGAACTAGCTACCAATATACTTCGAGAAATCTCCTCGTGTGAACCAATATCCCGGCCCGATCTTGTAGACCCCACCGAAGTAAAACACATCGGGCGTGCACACAAGCACACACATACCCCTACATCTCATCATTTTTTTTTCAGCTTTCCACTAAACGAAATAATGGGGAAATTGAAAAAGGGCAGAAGATCCCAGAATAAAAGAAGCAATCCCGTGGCCCGAAAAAATGGAGCCACTGGCAGACAAGAGTCTAAGGACGAAAGTACTCGCCAAAACAAAATTGTTCCGCTCATTGCAAAGTTATCTTCATCTGCCGCCAATGACCGGTCTTTGGCTCTTTCAGCCATCACCGTGCTCGCAGAAGATCAGACCATGAGAAAATTGCTTTTGAAGGAACGGTTGGTCCAGACCTTGGTTGAGCAAGTGCTTGCCCACTGCGATGACGACGAAATTGTGGTTGAGGTATACGGGCTTTTGAGAAACTTGACCATTGAAGAGGGCCACGATGTGGCGAAGCATTTATGGAGATTGGACATCTGGACCTTTATCAAGAACGGCCTTGAAAAGATCACCAAGTCTTACGAGTTCTTGAGCTCGGATCCCAAAAAGTTGGACAAGAAAAGAGCGCTCTTGTTGTTCGACTTCACCGAAAACATCTTGTCATTGATTGTGGCCATTGCCAGTTGCTCGGAAGAATTGTACGACAACATCTACGCCGAGATTGAGCCTATCGTCAAGTTGGTTGTTGATTTGCTCAACTGGAACATGCCCAAGCTCAGAACATCGATCAAGTTGTTTAATGCGTTGTTGGACTTTATCTACGAATTTGCATCAGACTCCGCTGCATTTGTCACTGTCTTGGTGGCGCAGGAAGCTTTCTCGTTAGACGCATTGACCCAAGCGGTGCAGCTGCCAGCCCATGACCAGAACAACTTGGGTAAAGTCATCGTGGAAGGAATTAGATTCCATCTTTTCGAAGTGCAAAGTGGTATACACGCAGACAAGCAGGCGGCGTGCCTTCCGATCTTGGAATCAGTATTCGGAACCATAACCAAGATTGAGATCGACGCGTTGAATGTTCAGTTGAGCACAAGCACCAAACCACAAGAACCACTTCCAAAAACTAACGAATCAGAAAAGCAGCAAGACATCAATGTGCCATTTGGCGGCGACTCTCCCGAAAAAGCTCAAGCCAGAGCCGATCTTCAGTCTCTCGACGTCACCATTGACCTATTCACCACCATTTGTGAATATTTGGCCATTAATGAAAGCCATATCGAAGAGCCAGTTTCATTGAACAACGACGTCGTTTCGTTGTTGTTGAACGTTGCTTTCCCATCCTGTTTACATCTTTTGAACTTTGACCACCAGAACTCCCATGTGTTGCAGCTCACAGTCAAGGTATTGGTTGCACTCAACAATTTGTGCTGGTTGTTCTTGTCCAACGAGACGATTCCAGTGGAATGGTTCAGTAAGATTCCTACATTGTGGGATTCGGTTGACGCCGTTTCTGTTACAGACGATTTAGAACTTCAAAGGCTCCTGCTCAGCATATTGTGGGCTCTTTCCAAGAGTGTTGGGCCCGAGTTGAGAAACAAGGTCACCAGCGCTAACATTATTGGGTTATTGGAGAAGTGTAATACGCTAACACAAGGATTGGCTATGTCCGACAATCGCGTGTCTGGTTACGAGTTTCTTTTGTCAGCCATTGGATTTTTAGGAAGCGTTGCACAGGTCATCGGCGATACCGAAATAACCAGAACAATTGCGCAATTCCTTTTGGGTACCACCAAGCATTTCGTCGTTGCAGACAACCACCATAAAGACCCGAAAGCGATTGAAATCCCCTTCGAGTGTTTGAACTTGATTTACGACATTTTTGGCGATGCCGAGTACGAATACGACTTAGCTGTTTTCGTAGAGGGTGCATATATCGAGCAACTCAAGCAATTAGAGCCGCTGGTTAAGGCATGCTACAAACAGATTGACAAGAATAAGGACATGGACCTCAAAATGCGCGCAGAAGAAGTGTTTGGAAACTTGGGCCGTTTCATTGTCTACAAGGAAAACGAAAGAAGCTAAACCGCACATAAATTGTCTATAAATAAATTTGCGCGCATATTTCTTGATATTTGCTATCGTGGGGTAGATAGCCCCAGATTAGGGAATTCGCCGACGGCACGGCTCCGTCATGACAGTAGTAAGATGCAACATCCTGTATGTAACCGATGAAATGACGCATGTAAGCGACAAGGCATTTGTCAATACAGTTATTTTTAGGCGGTGGTCACGGGCGCGAAACTGAAATTACAACTAACCCTGAGGATCTCTATTCCAGCAGGAGATCTGGCACATCTGTGGGACATGTAAATGATATCATTGCGGATCTCAAAAAATAGAAGAAGAATGGAAGCATCATTCTGTGGGCGGAAACCCGAAATATGGCGCGAGTGTATGGAAGATGCGGGCGTTTGAAATTATCCACTCATCACCTCTAAATGACATGCATGATGAGAATCCCGATAGGGACCTGATGCACGTTGCGGGTGTTATGGTTACGTTATTTTTAGAACCGGCAGGCCATTGGAGTGGAGTATAAGTACGGACGTGGAATATTCTCCAATTTATTCTTTCCCTCATCATCCAATCCACCCAATACACAAATCTCAATGAAGTTCACCACCATCGCTAGCGCCTCTCTCATTTCCTTGGCAGCCGCCGAAAACATCAAGTTGGAAGTCATTGGCGACGACAACACCTCCCAAGGTTTCGCTTCTAGCATCCACGAAGGTGCCGGTTTCAACTTCCTTCTTGTTGGTGAGTCTGGTCAATCCTTCGTTTACGAAGACTCCAGCATCTACTTCACTGCAGGCGACTACCAATTCAGACTTGGTTACCTTGAGGGTTACAAATCTAACTTCCTTGCCATTGGTCCCGCGGTCCAGCCCGAGCAATGGAGCTTCAACTCCGGCAATGTGTTGGCCACCAAGACATTCTTGTGGGCGTGCAACAACATGAGCGACCCATACAACTATTCTGACAGATCTAAGATCATTGTCACCGCCGATGATGCTCCTAACGACACTTGTGCCAGGGTCACTCTTCACAAGGTTGAGGACGACTCTGCTTCTTCTGCCGTCTCGTCTTCCGCTGCGTCATCGTCTGCGGCTCCATCTGAATCTTCTTCTGGCTGGAACAACGGTACCACTTCCACTGAATGGACTACTGTCACTGACTACACCACCTACTGCCCAGAGTCCACCACCATCACCGTCACCACCTGTTCTGACCACAAGTGTGGTGACAAGGTGATCACTGTCACCACCCCAAGCACTGTCACTGTTACCGGTGAGTGTGTTGTGCCAGTGACCTCTACCCCAACTCCAGTTTCCACCACTACCTCGTCTCAGGCCCCAGTGAAAACTATTGTCAGCGACAACGGCGCCGGTAAGATGGGTGCTGGTATTGCCGGTATTGCCGGTGTGGCCGCTGCACTCATGCTTTAAGTATGATAGACTCATGCGCTAGGTATGATCGATTCATGCTCTAAGTGCCATTGCCTCATGATCCGAGTATCATTGTTTCTACTCACAAGATCCTTATGACTTCCCCCTCAACGTGGTGTATTTGTTTCGTTCCGTTTAGCCTCTTTATGGGCATGCATCTGCATTCTATATAATTGATTGCCATTTATTGTTCATCCTGCCTTGTAGTGGTTACAGTCTCATTTTGCTTTTCCTTATTCCAGAGCTTACAAATCTTTCACACCACTAAATATAATGCAGAGTGACCGGCATGATCGTAATCTCCTCACTTGCTGTTCTTTGCATAATGGGGAAGCCCAAACAATGGAGTAGGCGCGAATCGTGCATCAATACGAGAAGATACAGCGCGCACCCATACAGGCAGTCATATTTCTCTCTGAAATCAAGCTTAGATTTAGCCAAGAAAAGGATCGAACACGCGGCACTCGCACAGAATCATCCGATTTTAAGATTTACATAAAATGGCCTAAATATAAAATCTCTCAGCGCTATCACACAATCAGCACATCCACTCGCGTAGTGTCATTTCATTCATGGACTTCCATTCACTTGAGATTACCAAAGGCCAGTTGTGTCCCGGTGCTACACGTAGAGTCTCAACCATGAACATTTATTTGTCTAGTCAATGTCTGGGGGATACGCTTGCTCCTCCAACCCACTTTCGTACTCACTGTCGTCTGTTTCGTCCCTGGATAAGTTGAGTTTGCTCTCAGCATCGCTCGAGTCTACCTCTTCTCCTCCCTTTTCACTCACACCAACGACACCCCACTTGATCTTTGTCACATTTTCAAGCCTCTCGAGGATCTCTGCCATGGGCGTGAACAACCCAAATTGGCGGAACTCTCCGTCGTACGAATGCAACATGCCAACCACACCAAGCCCTTTGGTTTCCGGAACCCCTTTCACGTCTTCAAGTTTCGACAAAATCCAAGATCCACTATCGCCGCCCGCAGCAAAATATGTGGTGCTATCCTCGGAATTGACTACAAACTCAGAAGAATGAATGGCTCCGTCCAACCAGTACACCAATTTGATTCCGTTCAAATTACCTCTGGTGAACTTGGTGGTCGATCCGTATTTGAATACAGGAAGGCCGTTGGTAGTGCTGTTTTCGACATCGTTGCCCAAAGAATCCACGGAGTCAACATCATTAACATTTTCCATGCTGTACTCCTTGGTGTAGCGGCTAAGGTGGATGACCTTACGCACGTACAAATTGTCGAAGAACAATGCCGGGTCGTACTCGTTGAACGAAATGTCATCACCAAGGTAGTTTTGGTCACAACGCAAAAGCTTGTTTACCTTTATGATGGCCAAATCACTCAATCTCTTATCTGTGAGGTCTTCTCCGTTCTTGGTGCTCTTCGCCTGGATTAATGTACGCTCACCCCAAATGATTTGGCCAAATCTGGTTGGTGGAAGATTTCTCACTTCAGTACGCTTCTGTTTTGTCTTGGAATCCACCACCGTCACTTCCTTCAACGGGAAAATCTCGTCGATTTGCTTTAAAACCAGCCCGTACGCCGTTTTGGAGTCCATTCCGGAATTCTCACTCTCGAGCTTGTTATATTGGGCACTAAGAGCCTCTTTGTACAAACTGATCAACACCGACAGGGGAGAAGACACGTGAGGATACTCCACAAAATCTTCACTCTTGTTGAGGCACACATGTCCACACGAAAGAGCGAATTTAGAATTGGCATACGACGCTAACAGCGGCTGAGAATCCACATCAATCTTGGGGTAGATAAAGCCTCCCATGGTGCCAGAAATACGAGACGAAGTTTCCACCGATAATGAGAGCGACATGGGAGGACTCATGGGGTCGGTGGGAGTTCTAAATGGGAGCTTGAATTTCTGGACACCGATGGCAGGGCCATAGGAAGGCGGTTGCAGGTTTGTCGACGCAAGATCGATGCGGTTTTTCGTCACCATAAAGTGAACATCGTCGAAAAGCTCAGTCAAACCACTGACAATACGCTTGTGGTCCGCGGTGAACGTAGGGTATCCAAAGTACAAGCAGAGCACGTTCATGTCTTTGTCGATTCCACGAGCAATGGGCGCGATGAACGAGCCGTTCTGCTCCTTCAAACCCAAGGGACTGTTCGCAATTTTCGACACAATACGGGCCACAGCGTCCTGGTTGGGCAATTCCTGGCCGTCGTTGATGCCGATAGCGTAGTTGCGTGGTTTCTGGATAGATTCCAGTGTCATGGTGGACTGGGTTCTCAGCACACTTTTGAGAGTGAAGCGGAAATCGTTGAAAGATTTGCAGAGCAACAACTTCAACCGGATGTACGCATCATCTTTCAACAAGTTGTCGTAGAAATGAAGATAGGTGCGCAAGAGCTTGCGCACATTGTCGTTGTTATAGGAGGTGAAGCTCCAGTAGCCGTCAGGTGCCTCCAAGGTGTCGACAAACTGGCGAAACTCCTTCAACCGGTTGATGATGTTCACCACCGCAGTGGACAAGTTATCCACCGAAGTAGCGTACTGGTTCAGAAGGTATAAAATATCCTGCCACAAGGTATGAAGGCGGTCCTCCATGATTTTCTCCGGGTCTGTGCCGGTCTCGTCGCGAGGCTCTTCCGGGATTTCCAAAATCTGCAACGGCTGGCCGAATTCCGACGGCCGGGACTTCTTGGTGCGACTGCTATTGGAAGTGTACGAGGACTGCTTCGAAGAGGCAGAATAAGTGCTGGAAAATACCGAGTGCCCCACCGCTGACATCACTGACGGGGTGGTCGAGGTGTTCTGCGAGATGTAGGGGTTCAAGTTGAGGTTCTGGTCATGGGCAAATTTGGCGGTTTGGTTCAGCTCAAACATGGGCTGGAGGTCTTTGATGGAATCGGACTCCGAGTGGGTGCTGGCATTTGCGGATTCCACAAAAGATTCCGGCCTGTCAGCCGGAGCGGTCTCCTTCTTTTGTTTCCCCAAAAAACTTTTCATGGGTCTGTGGTTCTAGTAGCAGAGAGAAGCGAACAAATCCCCAGTGGGTGCAGGAGGAGTGAGGCTGGGTTAAGTTGATCGGAAACGGACATAGCCGGGCGGGGAGAGCGGGGAGAGTCTGGTCGCTGACATGGCGACGGGATAGCAAAAACGGAATTGGCAGATTCGACGGCCGCTTTTGTCGGTTTTTTTTTTTCCGGCGTTTTTTTGGCCTGTTGCTTGCTTGCTGGAGGTTGACGTGGATGGTGGAATCGCATTGGGTGCGAATCGCGTGACACTGTGTTCCATCCACTGAAACCTGCATTCCGCATTTCCATAGAGGAGTTCAAGAATGGCTTTCCCCCGATTGAATGGTTGTCAGACGACAGCACAGGCCATTGGCGATCCATCAAAGCGGAAACGTTCCTCTTCTTTCTATTTTTTTTTTTGCCTTGCAAAAGTCACCCACTCCGGAGTTGGCGTCGTTATCGCATATGTTCGGCATTGCTCTGCAACCGGCTGTACCCCCGGGAAGCGCGAGCAACATCTGGCAAAAAAACTGGGGTTGGCAGGTTTGTATATAGCCCCACCACCTTTCTCTGGTTTTGCGAGAAGGTGACGTTTCCATCTCTACCACTTTTTACTTCCACCAGGATTTGCGCCCCGACAAACCCCGTTTCACCCTAAACACCCGTGTACCACCCGATCAAACCCCGTTCCCGCTGTTTCGGAACCCATCGCCATGCCCGTTTACTCTGTTTCCCACGTGGAAAACGTCCGAATCTGTGTGATCATGGTGGGTTTACCCGCCAGGGGCAAGAGCTTGATTGCACAAAAAATCGTGCGGTATCTTCTGTGGCTCCTGATCAAGTCTAAATGCTTCAATGTCGGGTCTTATCGCCGACAATTGGCCGGGCCGCACGTGAGCTCCACCTTCTTTGACAGTAATAACGAAGAGGGGATGAAAGTCCGGGCCCAGGCCGTGGACTGCGCCACAACAGACATGATGAAGTGGTTTTCCGAAGAAAGCGGCGTGGTGGGCATTATTGATGCCACCAACCTGACCAAGGAGAGAAGACGCAAGTTGCTCACGTTGTGCCGAGAGAACTCCATCGAGCCGATTTTCTTGGAGAGCTGGTGCGATGACCAGGACCTCATTTTGCAGAACATTGCCGATGTGAAGACCACGTCGCCGGACTACGTGGATGTGGATGCGGATGTGGCCACCCAGGACTTTTTGGATCGCATCCGCAAGTACGAGGAAAACTACGAGACCCTCAATGTGGAGGAGGACGGGGCGTTGACGTTCATCAAGTTGGTCAATGTCAGCCTGCAGATCATTGTCAACCGGATCGAGTCTTACTTGGAGTCGAGAATCGTGTACTACGTGATGAACTTGCACATCAAGCCGCGGTGCATCTGGTTGCTGAGACACGGAGAGTCCGAGTACAACTTGACGGGTCAGATTGGCGGCGACTCCAACTTGTCGGAGCGCGGCTGGCGCTACGCCAAAAGACTCCCAGAATTGGTGTTAAAGTCGCTCGGAGAAGAAAACAAGCACACGAACTTGACGGTGTGGACGTCCACGCTCAAGAGAACGCAGCAGACCGCGTCGTTTTTGCCGTACAAAAAGAAATTGGAGTGGAAGGCGTTGGATGAGTTGGACGCGGGTGAGTGTGATGGCATGACGTACGAAGAGATCGAGACGGAATTCCCTGAAGACTTCAAGGCCAGAGACGACAACAAGTATGAGTACCGGTATCGTGGCGGCGAGTCGTACCGTGACATTGTGATTCGGTTGGAGCCAATCATCATGGAGTTGGAGAGACAGGAAAACATTCTTATCATCACCCACCAGGCGGTGTTGCGGTGTTTATACGCTTACTTCATGAATGTGCCTCAAGAGGAGAGCCCGTGGATGTCGATTCCGTTGCACACGTTGATCAAGTTGGAGCCTCGCGCGTATCTGACGATTGTGTCGAGAATCAAGGCCGATATACCTGCGGTGAGCACTTACAAGGAGAAGGGCACTTCTCAGCTTGGAGAGCTGATGGACAGCACTTCTGTGAAGAGCAGAGATATCATCAACAAGAACTCTGTTGACCAGTAGGATAAAATGAATGATGAGAATGGATGGAATGTAGGGGAGGAGGCGAACGAAGCTATGGTATCGAGTATGTTGTATGGTTCAAGGATACAAGTGCGAGCGATTTATATGGACTGTTTGAACGTCATGATTTGATTAGTGTAGACTTGAGACTGTTGTTAGAAGTGGTAAGAGTCAGAGTGAGAGTGGATGAGAGTGAGACATGGTTAGTGGGATGCGAGACAATACGATCACCCTATTATTGTGTGACCCAAAATTACCCCATTGGCACCCTTGCAACATGGATTTTTCTTGTTTAGACTCATTGTAACTTAAACTGTCATCCACATGCTTCGCCAAGACGTACACCCAGCTGTATCATTCCGAGAACGTAGAGTAGGCGTAGGCAGAACAAATGCAGAAAATCGTTCCTCGATCCCAAACCTTGCCTAAACCATCAACCAGGACCGCTACATTACACCAGAGATTTTTTATCTATTAATAATACAGCTACGTTGCCGTGGCATACCGTTTGGCCTGTTCCTTGACCTTCTTCTCGTAGGTGGTTCTATCCTTACTGAACGCCTTCCACGCCGGCTCTTGCGCAGGCGAGTCTGGGTTGGGGTTGGTGAGAAGCTCCTGGATTCCCAACACAATCTGTTTCAACGTAATGGCCGGACGCCAGTCCTGGGACTCGTTCAAGATGGACAAGCACACGGTGCCACTGGGGTACACGTTGGGGTGGTAGAAGCCTGCCGGGAACATCACCTTGGGCGGTTTGGACGGATATTCCTCGGAAAATGCGATGGACACGGGGAACGTGGCGTCGGCCCAAAGGGTGTTTTGTTTTCCTGGAATGCCGGCGTCCCAGTGGGTGAGGTCTAGCGAGCCGTCCTCGGTTTTCTTGGGGCGGGCGTAGAACCCGAACGGGTGGTCTTTTCGCCACTGTTTTCTTTCTTCCTGTAATCGGGTTTTGCAGAGCGACATGGGGTGTGTGGGTGGAGAGAAGAGGAATGTGAGATTAGGCGGGCGCGCGCGGCGGAAATGGGAGAAAGTGTGTGGGAAACAGGTTTTCCCGCCACAGGGCGCGATGTTTGGCGCAGGAAAGGCGCGAACGAGAAATTTGGCGCGGCCATGGGTGCGGAAAACGGGAGAAAAGTGCGGGCTGAGGAATGCGCACTGGGAGCATGGGATGAGAGGATGGGATGAGAACATGGGATGAGAAGATGGGATGAAAAGACGGCTGTTTGGTGGAGAGAATGACAGAGAGGGGCAGAAGGTGAAAACAAGTAGATAGAATGGGCTGTTGGGGATAATGAATGTGGTTATTTCGGGTATTGGTGTGTTGGAGAGCATTAGTGAGCTTACTGTATTAGTGAATTTACAGTATCAGTGAATTTACAGTATCAGTCAACATTGAACCATACTATTCTATTCCCAGTATTTGCTTTTGAACGGTCAAAAGAATTAGTAGATACAAGTACGGGTGGGCTCACTGTACTAGCATTACTCTAAATATCTGATTTGTCAGTGATTCGTCAGTGATTCGTCAGTGATTCGTAATGACTGTTTCATAGAGCTTATTGTGTTTGTATTTGCCTGAGCAAGTGAGTTTGTAGTTACAGGACTCAGTATAAGAAGGTCATTTAATTCTGTAGTAGTAGAATATGTCTCGCTTGAAGATGACTTGGTTCTTATAAAGCATGTGGATTCCCAGATTATTGTTACCCATATTAATCCAGATTAATGGTACCTGTATTAATGGTGCCAATATTAATGGTACATCAATGAATCATCAAAGCAGAACAGTAGGTGTGGTAGTATGTACCCAAATTGTAGTATAGTATGCACGGTTCTTGTGTTAGCAAGGGGAACGTAAATGGTACACCGAAATGTTTTAACTAAGCGACCCATCAAAGTGAAAGGCATAATGAGGCATACGCTTTGTAAGATAGTATGGAGAATGCACTAGTGAAACAAGTACGATAAAATAATACTGAACTAGACTTATGTCTATTCACTAAAGCACATGGTGAAGCATGTCAGGAAGAATAGAGCCAAGCATGCCTATTCATTGCACCCTCCAATCCCCGTTTCTTCTATTTTCCCAAAAGTCAAATCAGATCACCCGTATATGAAAAGTCATGCCACAAGTTGCAATAAGAGCAAATGGAACAGAATAGGCAGAGCCGGCCGTATTTGCGACTAGATACGACACAGTGCGACCACCATTATTGCTCCATCTGCCCCAATTAGACCCAACAGTGAGATATGCCGAAGCTTACTATCAGTCCAAAAACTCCCCATCCAATTTGATATCCCGCAAAAATCATCTACCTAATCCAATTCTTCCGTTATCTTCTGATACATTCCTTCCATCCTTACAATCAGTCAAACATTCAGCCACCCAAATTCACTCTCTCACACTACTTTCATCGTTCGCTCCAATGTCAATGGTCCTGCGTCTCTAGCCTCGGTCAGCGCGCATGGGTTTCTCCACAGATACACCCCACTCTTATTTCCAATCCACCATGGCAGAAGCACACAACCACGACAGCGACAGTGACTTGGACGATCTCCTCGACGAGTTCGACGAACAAGTGTTGAGCAAGCCGCCCGGAGCGGAAAACCCCACTGCCGCCCAAAAATCGCCCGACCAAGCGCCAGATGCGGCATTGGAGCAGGATTTCGCCCATGACGTGGAACAGCTCATCAAAGACCTCAAGATCGAGGACCCCGACGCCAAGGCCCAGTTCGAGCTGTTGGTGAAACAGTTTGAGACCAGCCACGCGGCGGAAACCGCAAAACAGGCCGACCCCAGCTATGAGGCGCCGAACCCGCAGTTGGACGGCGTGGTGAAGGACACAATGCAGAGATTGCGGCAATCGGGCCAAAACATCGATGAGCAGTTGAAAAGCGACCCTTCGTCGGCCAATCCCGAGGACATGCTTGCTCAGCTTCTTTCCGGATTGGGTGACGCGGGAAACGGTGACGTCGACATGACGAAGCTTCTTGCAGACATGTTGGAGCAGTTGCTGTCGAAAGACGTGCTCTACGACCCGATCAAGGACCTCAACACCAAGTTCCCTGCGTTTTTGGCGGAACAGAAAACTGCGTTGGACCAAGAACAGCACGCCACCTACACCAAGCAGTACGAGATGACCAACCGGATCGTGGCGGTGTTTGAGGCGCCGGACTACGACGGAGAAGATGAAGCCACACGTGACAAGGTCAATGGCTTGCTTGAGCTGTTGCAGGAGTTGGGAAACCCGCCTCCAGAACTCGTGGGAGATGACAAAGATTTCCCGGGATTTGGGGGTTTGGGCGAACAGGACGGGCTAGACTTCGACTCTAAGGATTTGCCTCCTGGATTTGAGAAGGAGTTGGAAGAGGGATGTAAGCAGACGTAATGAACGCATGACTGAAGAGAATGTAGAGAAAGAAGAACCAGAGAAAGCGGGCCAGAGGAGGAAGGGCGAAGAGGGGCCATATGGTCTTCCATAGAATAACCTTTAAAAATATGGTTCTATCCGTTTTTTAACTTGTCAGTGGTAAAGTGTAAATGTATAAGACCGTGTATTTTCCAGTGGATGGGTGCAAATATTGGGCCTCGGTGTTGAAACGAATGAGTATATGCAGTATAGTATCATCTATTGCGAGTGTGAATCAACCATTGAAGGGCAAAGATTATGACGCATACGACGACATAGGGCTTAAATATGAGGATGTACGGGTGTGAGGTAACAGGTGTATGGGTTTTTTGTCAATTGGTGTACGGATGTTTAGCCAACAAGGTGTACGGGTGCACTGAATTGGGTTTGTGGCGTTCCCTATTTGTTCCCACATCCAAAAAAAAAACGAACAGGAATTAGACAAAAACAGTAGAAATGGAGAAACCCCCCCAAAACAACAAGTAAACGAAAAGAAAAGGCTCTTAACTTTGAGTTCAACCTCATTTTCGATCGCGCGCTCAACCGATTTTGCACCCACGGGAACTGAAAACTGTAGGGTCTCTTCCCAATCAGTATTCGTTGCTCTGGGCTGATCAGAAAGAAATCTCTCATTTCTACCAGTTCAAATACAGCTCACCCGTCCATTATATCTATTAGTTTACGCGGTACCATTGGATGGAGTGATTACCAGAAGTGACCAGACACTAATGAGCAAATGATGGCGATCAAAGCGACCAAAACCGCTTATAGATAGGTGGTGGTCATCTTTACATCGACAAGCCACTACGCCCAGAAAAGTCTCGGTAGTATTCAATCATCTCCTCGGTGATACCCCGTGAAATGCCCTTCACCGCATGGTCAAAATGGCGCTCCAGCACCGTTGTAGCTGTCTTATCTTCCATGATTGCCGCAAGCCCTGCCTCTTGGCACAAAAGCGCCACCTCTGCACCCGAACAGCCATCAGTGGCATCAGCTAACCGTGGAAACAACAGCCCTGCGTTTTCTACTTCAAACTTGGCACACCGTCTGGTGATAAGTTGAAGACGGGCATCACGGTCTGGTGGGGCCACATAGATGTGGCGGTCCAACCGACCTGGACGCAACAACGCCAGATCGATTTCTGAGGGACGGTTGGTGGCCGCGACAATCACAACACCATTGAGTTCCTCCACACCGTCAATCTCGTTGAGGAGCGTGGTGAGCACGTTCTGTGATGCCAGCGTCAGCGCCTCCTCCCGAGAAGAGGCAAGCGCATCAATTTCATCGAAGAAGATGATAGACGGCGCCGCAGCTCGCGCCTTGTGGAAGATTTCGCGGATGGTGCGCTCACTTTCACCCACGTACTTGTTGAATATTTCCGGGCCCTTCACGGCCAAGAAGTTGAGCCCCGACTCCGTGGCAAGTGCCTTGGCCGTGAGCGTCTTGGAACACCCGGGTGGACCGTAGAGCAACACACCCTTGGGAGCAGAAATGCCGAGCCGTGCAAATGTCTCGCCGGCCTCGAGCGGTAACTGCACCACTTCCGTGAGCTTCTGCTTCAAGTCTGTCTGGCCCGCAATGTCATCCCACGACACCTTGGGCATTTCCAAGAAAATCTCCCTCATGGCAGACGGCCGCACGTCTACTAACGCGCCGTCCAAGTCGGCGTACTCTACCTTGGTGGCCGGGTCCATGTTGTCAAAGTTGGCTGCGGCAAGCGAACCGCCTACACCCCGAGAAATGGCCCGCATTGCACCCTCGCGGCACAATGCTGCCAAATCTGCGCCCACGTAACCGTGGGTCTTGAGTGCGATCTCGCTCACGTCGTCGTCCAGCAAATTGCACTTTTCCTTGTTCATTTGCGCAAGCTGCTTCACCAAGATCTGATGGCGCGCATCGGCGTCAGGAATACCCACCTCCACTTCCTGGTCAAAGCGGCCTGGCCGGCGGAGAGCCGGATCGATGGAGTTGGGCCGGTTGGTGGCTCCGACCACCACCACGCGTCCCGCGTTGGACATACCGTCCATCATGGTCAACAAAGTAGCCACTACACGGGACTCAGTCTCGCCTGCATCGTCCAGGCCACGTTTGGGTGCAAGCGAGTCGATTTCGTCCATGAAAATGATGGCAGGCTGGTACTTGACCGCCTCAGCAAACAAGTCGCGCAATGCGTTTTCCGTCTCGCCCAAGTACTTGGACACAATCAGGGGGCCGTTCACCATAAGCACGTGTGCATTGCATTCATGGGCCACACATCGGAGGAGCATGGTTTTGCCTGTACCCGGTGGACCGTGGAGAAGAATGCCACGGGGCGGAGATATGCCGAAATCAGAAAAAAGAGTAGGGTGGTGGAGCGGCAACTGCACCGCCGACCGGAGAAGCGAAACCGCCTTGTCGAGACCACCTACCTGATTGAAGGAAAAGGGCTTGGGGATCCTGTACTTAGACGTGGGGGTGGGTTCCACCAAGGTGATGGATGTGGCTTGGTTCACAAGAAACACCGGCGAAACAAGATCGAAGGACTCATCCAATGATAGAGATGAAAGCTTTGCAGTAACGTCGCCGGAAACGTCCGAAATAGTCACGGTATAACCCTTGAGAGGGAACAGCAACCCGGGCTGGATCACCCCATACTCATTCAATGCCTTTTTGATTGCCGTCGGAGCTGGAGCGACAGACACGGATTCGCCTGCCTCAGAATCGTTTATTGAATCATCCCTTTGCACAAACGCCTCCACCTGTGCGGCATACGGCGGCTGCTTGGTGTACTTTGACACAGAAATGCGGTCTCCGAGCAAAAATCCAGCTAATCGGCGAAGAGGCGAAGGCACACCAACCACATTAGAATCCACGTCTTCTGAAACCCCCGAAACGGCTACCACTGCGCCGCCACCTTCTGTGTGCAATTGAACGAGAGCGTTTTTCGGAAGTTCGAGTGCTTCTGCAATTTCCGGCTGGAGCTGGATTTTGGTTGCCGGGCGCACAATAAACTGCTTGGGAATCTTGATTTTTTTTTCCGGCGTACCGCCTGGAGCCAGCGCCGACTTTTTTTTCGTTGATTTTGACGACATGGCGGGATGGGGAGCGATAGTCGAAGATGGAGATGGATGGTATGTGGGATTGCGCAGAGCATCGTAGTGCACCATACATTCCACTCATTCTCCATACAATCGCATTATCACTTACTCTTCATAATCCCACGCCAAAATGACCACATTCAGTCTTCTAAATAGAAGCATATGTCGAGGAACCATAGGTTTGACTCCTTTCTTAGCCAACTCTCTCCGGCAGTTCCGTTTTCTCTATACTTCCGAATCGGTTCTGACCCGCGATCTCTTTCTCCAAAGCACCAATCCCAGACCGTCATCATATTACTCCCGCTCAACAACAGACTTTGAGTCGGACCTAGATGGAATCCAATACAACCAGAACATTATCGAAAACTTGCATGATCCTGAGTTTCAAGACCTTTTGCGGGCCCGCACAAGCCACCTTCAGAGTTTCTTGGGAGAGGAGTTTTCGCTTCTGTTCGAGGAGCTTGCATGCACCGTATGTGGTCTTGCTAATATGTCTATTCTGCCGGCCAGAAACGAGATTCTGGATGATTCTCTGGCTCAGGACTCGCTGAAAACTCTGATTCCACCTCTGACACTGGGTTCGCCATTTTCTCGAGTTTTGATGCAGCAGGATACACTTCGTGAAGTCGGAAAACGTTTCTTCGTAATGCAGGCGCAGGCGTCTACTACCTTCGCCGACGTGGGGCATCTCACAACCCATCACCGTGAACTTGAGCTCTCGCTAATGGTGTTGGACAATACAGACGGTTTGGTGTGCGATTTCATGAAGCGCAACTCGTTATACGATGTGGTCATCCCATACCGTGGTGCCCAGTCTGCTGGAAGTGTTCCTGCTGAACAAGCAAAAGAATTTCGGACCATTATTCGCGACCAAACATGCGTGGGAAGTTTCTACACTTTGTTAGGACTTCTTGTTTCGAAGTTCGGATCGGCGGTGGTACGTGATGGTTTCTGGAACAGCCGTGTGCTTGATCCTAACTTGGGAATTATCAAAATAGCCACAGACCATTATAATGGAAATATTTAGGTGCCTAATTTGTTCCTGTGCAATACGCAAAGCTACCGATCTGGATGATAATAGCGTTAATGATAATTCGAAAAGAAATGGCGATGTTTTCGTTATGTTATCTTATCTTCTGTGGAATTTTCTCACCACAAATATGGATTCCGCAAATATAGAGTCCTCAAAGTTGGTCGCCACGAAAATGATGCCCACACTGACGGCTTTCATGCATCCGAGCAAACCCCTATCAGTCCAGAAACTTTCTGGGCCCAATTGCGTCCTTCTTCTTATCTTGCTGAACACCGCTACATGTTTGTTAATGGACTAAAACCTCAATTTATTTGATCTAAAGGTACAAAGATGCACAGAACACAATATCTCTTTTGATACGTTCCTGCGCCTCAGACATCTTCGAATGCAACAGCGAGTCACCAACGATCAACGCCGCATCCTTCACTTGACGACAGATTTCGTCCAAACGTGTGATGACACGGACAATTGTCCCCTCCAGCTCTACGCTGATTTGCATAATTTCCCGGAAAGACAATCCGCGCGCCCATTCATAAACCACATTCACCAATGCAAAACGGTTTCTCTCCAAAAATTCCTCCTCCTCGGAGGTAAGCATCACCAGGTGCTCAGTGTAGATTTTCAACAACCTTTCGGAAATTTCAAGAATGCGGCCACGGCCCTTTTCCAATCTTGGGGTCATGGGTACCGGTTCTTCTTCCTTCAGACGACCCTCATACACGAAACAGGACAAGAGGGCCACGATTTCCTCAGGCTCGAAGTCGCCCAAAAAGTTATCCAAAATCAACTCTGTCAACACCAATTCCCAACCAGAATTGATCTCACACGCAACACGGCCCTTTAATGCCACATTTTGGTTCTTATCAATAAACTCCAACTGTTGCAATACTTGCAATCTCTGTTCATAGTCTGGAAGCAATTCCAAGTTTTCATCAGAAATCAAACTCTTCAACCTATCAATGTTTTGCTTGATATCGTCTTGTTTGTGTAGCTGGGAATAAATCACCTTAAAATCAGCCCGAGCGAAAATATCAACCTCACTGATCTGCTTCAAAATGGTGTTCTTTCTCGAAATCAATTCATGCAAAGAAAGATGCATCGCCTGATCATAGAGAACTTCCTTCAACTTATACTGGAATCTGATCACCGACTTGATCGCCTCTTCTGTTTCCTTAATTGCACTCGGATCGTTTTGGATAATCAGCTTGAGGTTAGCCTTCAACCGGTATTTACTGACAAATTGAACTTGATCATAAGAAACACTCGTCATTCTCAAATCACCCTTATAGACAATTCCTTCCATTGTGGCTCTGAGGAATGCCCTATCGGGTATGTATGGAATGCTGTATTGGTTGCTGGCAGATTCATAGTTGGCGCCGTGATTGAACGTCAAAAACACGATTTTCTTATTCACAAAATCAGTCTTGAATAAAAATCCAAAACGTGTGACGCCATCGTTATCCTTGAATACGGCAAGCTTTCCGATATTGAAAAGGTGGTTTCTTGCAGTACTCAGTTTTTGTACCTCATCAACAATTTTGCTGTACGAATCTTGATACTGGGATAAAAGTTCGTACGCCTCTTCGTATTTGGCCAAATTCGTGGTATCATTAATTTTAAACAAGCTCAACTCTTCTGACAATGATTCCACTTTGATTTTGTGTTCAGGCAAAAGTGTCTGAGCAGAGTTCTCACTAAACGAATGTTTGATCATCTCTTCTACTCTCAAGGCTTCAATCCTCAACAAGTTCAAGATCATATTATACGTCAATCTGAATTGTGACAGCAATTTGGTTGGCGCTCCCATTGTTACCTCTTTGAAATCCGTTGGCGAGAGAGGTTGTTTGTAGGACATGATAATAACAGTACCAGTAGAGTCCAATCCTCTTCTACCGGCTCTTCCTGCCATTTGCGTGAATTCTCCGGGATGCAAGTTTCTGAAACCTCTTCCGTCATGCTTTCTCAACTCGCAGAATACAACAGTTCTCGTAGGCAAGTTCAATCCCATAGCAAATGTCTCAGTCGCGAACAATACTTTGACCAAAGACTTAGAAAACAAAATTTCAATACATTCTTTCACAATGGGCAATAATCCACCGTGATGGACCGCAATACCTCTGCTCAACAAGTCGCGAATCTTCAAGATTTGTGGCAACTCTCTATCTTCCTTCTTCAAACGAGCAACAGCACGGTCAATAAACATGTGGATTTCTGACCTCTCCTTCGCATTACAGAAATTTACTCCACTCAAGGTGTCCACATAATCTTCGCATCTCTTTTTCGAAAACACAAAGACAACCGCGGGAAGCAACTTCCTCAGACTGAGGTACTGAACCAAGTTGACCCAAGTTTGCTTGTTGGGTCCATCCCGTGCGAACCCGCCTCTTGGTTGAAGATTACCTCTTCCTCGGTTCAGTGCGCCACCTCCTCTATTGCCTCCTCTTGCTGTTCCACCGGGCCCCTTTCTGGATCCAGAACCCATGGTGGTATTAGGCGGTGCTACTTTGCCGTCACCTACCAAGACTTCTTTGTGTTTCTTGAACTCGATCTCACTGAACACTCCGTTGGCGTTGATGGCTTTGTACAAGTCATTCTTGGCCCACACAAATATCTCCAACGGTACCGGTCGTTTGGGGGTGGAGATGACATAAATGTCTTTTTGTTTCGTTCTTCCTACCCAATTGGCAAACTCAAATGTGTTTGGAACTGTGGCAGATAACAAAATGTACTTAACGTGGTCCGGCAACATAATGATCACCTCTTCCCACACCACGCCACGATCGATATCATTCACATAATGAACTTCGTCAAAAATGACAAACTCGACGTCTCTGATAAGATCCGCACCCCTATAAAGCATGGACCGCAAAATTTCCGTGGTCATAATCAAGCAATTGGCGTCTGGGTTGATCTGGACATCTCCGGTAATCAACCCAATGTCCATTCCTTTGAAAGTTTCCTTGAAATCTCTGAATTTTTGGTTCGATAATGCCTTGATGGGCGACGTATAGATGGTTTTGGTCATGTTTCTTGCTGCCATGGCGATGGCATATTCTGCGACAACCGTTTTACCAGCCGACGTGTGGGCTGCGACAAATACAGAGTCACCTTGTTCCAAGTGGTATACGGCTTCCTTTTGGAAGGTATCCAACTCGAAGGGCCACTCTCGGGCCATATTGGGAACAACCTCGTCGAAGTTTTCGATCTTATGGTTCAAGTCCACAACGTGGGCCCAATCACGCTTAACCTGGACCTCAGTATCCATTTGGGACTTTAGATTGGCATAATCAAATGGAATAATGTCATCAATTTCTTGAAGAGAGTCAGCAGCCGACCCGGTCTCACTCTGAGTCACAAGTCTCTCACCAAAGTCATTCTTTGGAACCTCTTCGCCATCGTCTTCGTCTATCGGTTCATGGGAGCCTAGTTCAGTCATTCCATCTATGTTTTCTGCCAAATGGTCGAGATTCAATCCTCTCAGCAATCCTTCCGGTGTATCTAGTAAGCCAGCCGCACTTCTATGCAAATGCTGGGCGTGGGATCTGTTTTGCACGCTCAGGTTGAGGTTTTGGTTCGTTTGTGCTTGGTTCAACATTCCACCGGGTTGAAATGGCAAAAATGTAGTCTTACCTTTGCGGGAGTCTTGCTTCAGACCATATTTTCTGTTCACCGACAATGAGTTGGCCGCAGTAGCATTGTCGATTTCCGAAAGGCGGAACTCTTCTTTGTAGCCACAAATTTCGCCCTCGAGTCCATTACGCTTGAAGCGATACGACGTTCTTCCGATTGGTTCTGGATGGGTCAAAAGCTCGTCGAAAATGCGCTCTTTATTGAATGCTGGGATGGACTGAACCAAATCGAGAAGATCCCAGGTAATTTTGTTAGACGGCTCCAAAAGTTCGGCGGACAACGCATCCGAGATCTGTTGCGCCGAAGGTTTTACCGGCGGAGTATAGATTACCTCTGTAGGATCCAAGTGGTCAATTGTCGCCATGGTGAATATTGTGGATGAATATAGTGGAAATGGTAGTTGGGGCAAAACCGCACTTCAGAAAATCGTACCTGTACCAACCCGGATCAGAGCAAAGAAAAGAAAAGCACGACAAGCAGTTAAAGATTACGAATAGCAATTGGGAAAAGAAAAGGCAAAAGAGGAAATTGAAGCAATGCCGTAAACGATCGATATAATTCATAAACTGTAATAGTGATTCTATTTGCACCATGGGGTTTCGCTCGAACACCATTCGACATAAGTACTCGTCTACAACATTTTACACCGACAGCATGTCTCTTGAATAGATATTCTCGGTAGAACTTAAAGCTAGAGCTTAGGTTTTGACGCACCGATTCCGCCCGCCGTAGCGACAGGGTTAATTTCAAGCTTGCCGTCCTCGTCCTGTTTCGGTTCCTTCTCGAAAAACACCACCGTCACTGTAAGGTCATCACGATAGCGTCTGGAGACCGGGTTTGGGATCGAAATAAGCATCAGGGTTTGCTCGCGCGATCCTCCGTTTGACAAGGCGTTTCTGATCAAATGCGTGGACACGTTTTTATCGTCCAACAAAAACCCGTTTCCAAACGACGCCTTTCCCTTGCGGAAAGGCTGCTTGCTGGATTTGTCGTTGGTGATATCTGCAACTTCTGGTAACCCCTTGTCGCTCGAACCAAAATAGTTCCAGAAAGACTTAGCGGGCTTGACCATCTTCTCCTTCTCCATCCATTTCACCACGAGTCCAACAATCTCTTCGTTGGAGAGCATCTCATAGAGCCCATCACTGGCCATGACCAAAAAGTCGTTGTTCTCGGGACTGATTTTCGTGGTGGTAATCACCGGCTCGGCCGTGACGTATGGTGGCGAGTTCAAGTTGTTAGGAAGCCGCCTGCCAAAAAACTGCTTATAGATTCTCTCTTGGATCAGCGCCGGCAACTTGTAGCGACAGTCACCGAATGCTCTAGAAGGTTCCAAGGTGCCCAAAACACGGCCGTTCTTAATCACATTAGGCTCGTTCGGGTGCTCAGAAATAATCCGCGCCACCTCGGTCGGGTTGGAGCCGGTCTGGTCAATGCTGAGTTGTCTCACGGTCCACTGGTTTTCCCTGAACGAACCCAAAAGGGCTCTAGAATCGCCTGTAACCGCAACCTTCAATATTTTCGAGTTGGTGTCGTAGAACGAAAGCAAAGCGCACGATCCAGATAATGCCGGCATCAATAACTCTGCTGCCTTGGCCTTGTTGTTGTCGTTCAAAAGCTTTTCGATATTTTTGTTGACAATGTCATGGTCTAATTTCAAGAAGCCGTTTTTGATAGCCTGATCGATGGTGGCGCTGTTGGGAACGTATCTCAAGTTGTCGTCGTTGGCCGGTTTAAAGATGGTGCCCAACTCATGGATCACATACAGAATCAACTGATCACGCAACTTGGAGGATGTGGTCCAGCCGCCGTGGCCGTCAAACACACCAAAGAACATCCAGTCGGTGCTGGTTTTGATGTTGTTGTCCTGCAAGATCGGCACCAGGACTATTTCCTCGGCCCGGTCATCCTCAATAGGGGAATTGGACGCAAGTTGGCAAATGTCGTACCGGGCAACACCTTTACCGCGGTTCACGTGGTACGACTCCTCAAACTGTCTGAGTCTGTTGCTGACTTGTTCTTCGTTCAAAAGGAAAACGCCTTCTTTGTGCTGTTGTGCGCCAAGGCCATTTTTCTGGAGCATGGAGCTGGTAGTGGAAGAGAAGAGCTTGTTGCTGGAAGCATCACCAATGGAGCTGGCCGCTTTCTTGGCGCTTCCCAACGACGAGGGTACACTATCCAACTTGTAGTAGTTGCTCAGGCTCAAAGTGACATATGAACCGACAATGATAACGCTGGAAACAAGCGCGACATTTCTTTTGCGGAAAAGGCGGGTGCCGTTGTTTTTGGAACTTTGGGACGAGATCAATCGGCGGCACGTTGGAAAGTGCTTGGAAGCAACATATATTAGCCGTTGTCTCGGAGTTAAGACAAACATGAGGAAAGCAGAAAGAAAGTAGGGGGCACTTGGGGGAAGATAATCTAACAGTCAGAAAAAGACTATCGGCTACCACACGGGAAAAGATTGGGGCAATGAAGCTGGTACAATTGGCGCTATTAGAACGAGATCACAAGGGTGTAATCTGAGGAGAATTTGGGTGCCGGATTCTCACCGGAAACACCCCCAAATGTCAGTTTACGCACACTAATATAGCGAGGGTTGAGCGAAGACCACAAAGTGTTGGGCGAATGGGAGTGAGCTTAGATACTTGTGGGCCGGGTTATTGTTGGCTGGAACCGCTTCACAGCCACATGGGACCGAATTTTGTGGTTTTTTGCCATGGGGCCCAGCGTCTGACGTAGCCTGGTGTACGGGTGTTTTACCCACCGGCGGTTGGTTCCGAAGTCAGGAAATCTCCACTCGAGGTTCAGGGCACTGTCCAGCACTGGGAAATTCAAGCGTCACCACTACACCTCGTCACCCTCACACAAACACGTGGACAATCTCACTATATACAAACACGAGTCGTGACTACACCTCATAAACCGACAATGTATTGGAACTATACACACCGTGGTGCCAAACACCAAACTGTTAAATGTACCAAATCCTGATAGCTAACACCGCAACGTCTGTGTACATGCTATTAATACACGGCACGCCTAGAGCACTTGGATACAAGTCACCTCTCCTTTGCACACTCACACACAGCCTAGTGGGTTGGCCCCGTTTTACCAACTGTTTTCATTTTCATTCAAACAGACTGCTTAGGCAGCAACGGTAACCTCGACATCCACACCTGGCTCGACAGTGATCTGGGTGATCTTCTTGACGATTTGAGCTGGGGCTTGCAAGTCGATGACTCTCTTGTGGATTCTCATCTCGTAAGCGTCCCAGGTCTTAGAACCCTCACCGTTAGGAGTCTTTCTGGTGGTGATCTTCAACACCTTGGTTGGCAATCTAACAGGACCCTTCTTAACAATGTCGTTTTGGGTGGCATTGTTGATGATGTTAGAGCAGACCTTCTCCAATTGCTTGACCTTGGTAGAGGTCAAGGTGATTCTGATCTTGAGGATTTCTTGAGGTTGTTCCTGAACCTTTTCCTTGTTGATTTGGGCAGACATTTTTGACGTTGTGAAGAGAAGTAAAATTTTCGCGAGAATGAAAAATTTGTGTAGCACCGCCGGCGTGCACATTCGGTACTGCAGGAAGTGGGTACTGCATAGCTACCTCGGGGCTGGGGGACCGTGGCGGTGTTGGGACAGGGGGGGAGGGGGTTACTATTAGCGGCGAATGAGTGAAACACAGAGATTGTCACTATTAGGGGTCCTCACGGACGTGTGGGTTATCCACCACAGGGTGGTTCTAGGTGGACATCCATACATCTCAAGCTGGGTAGTGCACCTGGAGCAAGGTCGAGGGCACGGAGCCCTAATTGTGGCATTCAGCACGTGATCATACATATGGCCTCCGACCCGCTCCGACGGCGAAACGAATCGTCTCTAAGGAGGCGGGCTTTGGGGGTTGGCTATGGGTATCACTGATTATGACGGTTTGCGCTATTATGAGTAGTACTTTTAATTATTCTCCTGTCGTATTGGAGCTACGCTGTGGGACTGCCGCGCACCAATGTAGTTAACTATGGTACCATTCATTCGAAGCTAGTTCCGGTGGATCATGGGAAAGACGTAGCTCGAGGTTTCCGAACTAGTTGCGAATTATAGCTTTGTCTGCGTTTCGGGGCTTATTCGAGTACTAATAAACCATGGGGAAAGCTTGCGGTCCGTTTCTTATTTGGGAGGTTCCTGGTTCTGTGGGTAATTTGTGCATAATCAAGCGAGCAACCCCAGATTTCACAAATGTACAAGGTATACAAACAGCACACAAAAATATCGTAGTCCTGCAACCACAGCCTGGAGACATATATTAGGTTGGGGAAACCCCCCGCTATCTTTGTACACGGACACCACCACTATTTCGCCTCCAACTCCTTCTCCAAGCCTCTAACAGTCTTCCACAACACTTTCGCCTCGTCTTCTACGGCAAACCCACTGGTGGCCCAGCGGATTTTTCCATCTTCATCCAACACGTAGATGTAGCCGGAGCACGCATTGTCGCACATCAATGTCTTCTTCACGTCCACATCGAACGTGCTACTGGATACCATGAAGTAGGTGTCGTGCCTGGCCGGGGGAATGATGGTCCTCAAGTTGGTTTTGGCCATTTTGACAAAAAGACCCTTTATCCAGCTCTGGGGCAAGTTCACATCCACGATTTGCACCGCGGGGTACTGCCGCTGGAGACTGTCGTAGCCGTCGGCTTGGAGGCAGTCGGGAGTGTAGGTATCAATACAATTTTGGCCCGAAATGGTGGAGAAGATGCGCAAGATGGTGACTTTGCCCTTCAACACATCGTAGAGAGTGCGCTTGCTGTTGACGAGCGTATAGCCCGTGAAGCTGGGGAAGTACTTGGCCCTTTCCTTCTTGAAGTACGACACCGGCGGGGAGAAGATCTTGCCGTGGGTGTTGGTGAAGGACTTGGACTCGTAGAACGGCGAGTGGACAATGTCGTGGTCCAACTGCTTCTGTCTCTTTTCCTTGGCCGACAGACTGAAAACGTCGATGAGCGACGTGGAGTCCTGGCCAAGGAAGGTGGGAGAATCGAATCCGAACGGCTTGGTGATGGGGCGGGACTTTTCCAACGCGGGTTTGGACGCTTCTTTGAGGGTAGTGACGAAGCGCGGCACCTTGCGATCCAACGCTCTTATGCTGGTGGAGAAGAGGCGGGCGTGCATTGTGAGGGCTTTTGAGGATGGAGTGATGTGGATTGATGTGGGGCGCGAGTGCGACTGCAAGGTTTCTGGGGATGAAGTTGAGGTATGAGCACGGTGGTTTTTTTTATCGGAAGTGTGGGTGATTAGAATTGCTAAACTGCTTCAATTGTGACCAGAATGCTACAGACGATGCCCGGTGACGGTGCTCCGGACTTGTGCTCCGGACTTGTACATGTACTCAGGACTTGTGCTCAGGACTTGTGCTCCGGACTTGCACTTAGCACTTGCACTTAGCACTTGCACTTAGCACTTGCACTTAGCACTAGTAATTGTCACTACCATCGATATCTGCCATGCGAACAGCAATGGCTAACTGATTTATTTGCCTTTCTCTCCTTTATTTTCCCTCCGTTTCCTCTGTTTCCTCTGTTTCCTCTGTTTCCTCCGTTTCCTCCGTTTCCTCTGTTTCCACCATACACTCCACCTCCACTCCACCTCCACTCCACCTCCACCTCCACCTCCCTCTCCCTCCACCTCCACTCTCCCTCTACCCGCATTCCTCCCTTCATTGCAATTCGTCCCTACGCAAATCTCCCTCCCCAGATTGTCTCTCCCAACCCGGCTCTACTCCCTCCGTGCCCACCTGCTCCTGCAGTACCGTGGACAAAAAAACTCACCTCACCACCCACCCAACTCCATACCCAGCACACATGAGCATACAGCTTAGAGACGGATTGGCCAACCAGCCGGTCGACCACGTGCTTGAAGATCTCCTCGTGAGATTCGTCATTAATGTCCCCGAGGAGGACTTGTCCTCCATCGAACGGGTCTTTTTCCAGGTGGAAGAGGCGCAATGGTTCTACGCCGACTTCTGCCGACAGCTCAACGCCACGTTGCCCGGCATGAAGATGAAGCGGTTTGCGCCGGCCATGTTGACCAAATGCCCGCTTCTCTGGAAGTGGGGCGACCCGGCGGACGCGCTCTCGCAGTTTGGCAAGTACAAGCGCACCATTCCCGTCCGCGGCATTGCGTTGATGACGGACGACATGTCCAAGATGGTGTTGGTGCAGGGGCTGGAGCTGATGTCGTGGTCGTTCCCGCGGGGCAAGATCTCCAAGGACGAGAGCGACCTCGAGTGCGCCATCCGCGAGGTGCGCGAGGAAACCGGCTTCGACGCCCGCAACTACGTCAACGACAAGGACGTGATCGAGCGCAATGTGTACGGCAAGAACTTCAAGATCTTCCTTGCCAAGGGCGTGCCCCCGGACTTCCCGTTCGAGCCGTTGGTGCGCAACGAGATTGCCAAGATCCAGTGGTTTGACGTGCGGGCGTTGGCGAAGATGACCCGCACCTCGCCCAACAAGTTCTTCATCGTGCAGCCGTTCCTCAAGCCCATCAACACCTGGGTCAACAAGAACAAGGGCGTGGTCAACGAGGACGTGTTGAAGCGCGCGGCCGAGGCCAAGTTGAAGGCGTTGATGGGCATTTCGCCTCAGCCCGCGGCCGACCCCGACGCGGGCCGCGAGTTGCTCGACCTCTTGCAGGGCGCCGCAGCCCATGCGCCGCCCCAGACGGGGCCGGGCGTGGGGCCCATGGCGCCGCCCCACCCGCACTACATCCAGATGACGGTGCCCCAGCACTTGCAGCACTTTTACGCCGGCATGGGCCCCGCGGCGCCGTTCGTGCTGCCCATGTACCCCCCGGGCCCCCAGGGCGCCCCGGGGCCGGTGATGATGCCGCCGCCAGAGTTGCTTCTTCCGCGCACCCACTACTTGGCACAGCCCAACTATGTGCCCCAGCCAGAGGCGCCATCCACCATTCCGCGCGACACCCGCAACTCGAAGGAGTTGTTGTCGCTCTTGACGGGGCCGCGGCAGCTTGGGCGTGCGGAGGAGTTGCTTCCGCGCAAACGTGCGGAGGAGAAGCCCTCCAGTGCGTCGGCCGAGTTGTTGGGGTTGCTCAAGCCTAAGGAAAGCACGAGAGAGCCAGAGACCGAAAGGAAGACGATGCCAACGACCGAGGGCGAAACCGCGTCGGCTGAGTTGTTGGGCTTGCTCAAGCAGAAGAAGCCAGTGCCGTCCAATGCGTCGGCCGAGTTGTTGGGATTGCTCAAGCGTGAGCCGGCGAAGGAAAAGCCCGAGGGTCCGGAAAAGACGGCAAAGGAAAACCCATCTGCGGGTCTCTTGGCGCTCTTGAACCGGAAGCCCCAAAAGACGGAGCCTGCGGTTGCGCCAGCTTCCGTTGCCCCCGCTTCGGTTTCACCCGCTGAAGTGGCCCAACCCAAGCTGGACCCTCCCGGGTTGTTGGCTCTTTTGCACCGCAAACCCCAACCTGCCCAACAACAATCCCCCCACATCCCACCGAAGGAACAGAAAAACCCCGCCGCGTCGGCCGAACTCTTGGGGCTCCTCAACAAACCCATTCGCATTGCCAGAAGAGACAAGGACGCGCCCGCCGACCTTAAAAGC
Organism: Clavispora asparagi; assembly: GCA_030573135.1. Taxonomy (NCBI): domain Eukaryota; kingdom Fungi; phylum Ascomycota; class Pichiomycetes; order Serinales; family Metschnikowiaceae; genus Clavispora; species Clavispora asparagi. Next base: position 88,367 of record JAJMCU010000046.1, read on the forward strand.
ATCATCGGCGACGCTCCCGCGGCTCCGGATCTTGGTTCTGGCAACCAGATCTTGAGCTCGATCAACAGAAAGTCCACCCCCACTTCGCGCAGCCTCACGCCCAAAGTGGTGCCCGTGGAGCAGACCTTCGAGAATTTCGAGGACTTTGAAGACTTTGAAGACTTTGGTGCGCCTGAGCACGACATGTACAACAGCATTGCCCAGAACTTCGACAGCGAAGATGACTACGACGAGCCGGAACAGCCCCAGGCGCAATCTCCGGGCAACTTGCGTGCCACATACGGCGACGAAACCACCCAAGGTTCCAGCGTCGCCAATGGAATTGAGACCAGCTACAATGGGAACTCCAGCAGCAGGCCCAGCAGTCATACCAACAGCAACGGTGCTAGTTTGCTCCAACTTTTGGGCAGAAGACCGCCTGAACCCAAGCCGGCAGACGGCCGCGAAGAATTGTTGAGCATTCTTAAGAGCGGCCGCGTATAGTGTAGAATAGACGAGCGTGAAGGTGAGATCACAAGGAGTAGAAGGCGGCAGAGGAAGTAGAAGAAGAGTAAGAGGTAAGAGATCGGATATTAAGACACATGAAGAGAGACCAAGATTGAATCTATGGCAAGGGTGGTGGCTAGAGTTACAGTGGGCCACCCCCTTTCTAGCGTATATAATCACGCTACACCACTTGTGCTACTGCTCATCATACTTGTCGTATATACAATATGTCTGTCCGGAAATCACTTCCCAAAGAACGCACTAGCATTCGTGGCCACCATCCGAGGACGCCGTGACGGCTTCTTCCGCAGCTCAATCCCCTGGCGCGGAAACACCAGCCGGTCCTCCACTGCCGAAACCACTTCAACAGATGGAGCCACGGCCATTTCCGGGTCCCGCACATAACAGTGAGGAACGTAAGCCGACCGCACCAACGCTTGGGCCTGGCGCACCGCCCATGCATTACGAGTGACTGCCGCCAATTCGTCCGGGACACTCGCACTCACGGTTGGGGCAAAAAACTTAAAGTCCCATATGACCGTCGGCACCGGTACGAGCAGGGTGTTGCGCAGAAGGTAGTGAAGCTTAAGAGCCAACAGGTAATGAGCCACGCGTCCTGTGGCAGCGTCGTGCTCCGGGAGAAGGCGCCACCGGGTTCCCGGAACCGGGCGCGCGGGGGTGGTATCTGGGTTCACGAGCCGCAGTGCAAACAGCGATGGAATTGCGTCGAGCGCCACGTCTGACTCCACGTACGCCAACGCCGACACCGCGCCGGGTGGGTCGTGGAGAAGCGCCGCGAGACCCACTTTCGTCACATTGGGACAGCGGCAGAGCCGCACCACTTTTAGCGCGAGCGGGCGTTGCGCAAGGCACCCGCGGAGGGTGTAGAGAAACTGGTCGTCGACCGCGGCATTGCCAGAGAGGTCGAGTGCGACAAGCGCGGGCGCTGTGGCAAGAGAGAGCAACTGGTGGCGAGAAAACGGCGCCACGGTGGCGCAGTCTGCCACCACTGCGCACTGGGTGCGCGCCACGAGCGTGGCCCAGTCGTCAAGCGCCACATTGCTGAAGATATTGTCTATGCGGTGTTTCCGGTGCACGGGGATGAGGGCGTGGGCGAGCGCAGCTGTGCGGACATGTGCGTTGGGGTTCCGCTGTGGGGATGAGTTTGTAGACGAGTTTGTAGACGAGTTTGTGGCTCCATTCGAGTTTGTGGTTGTGGGGTAGGCTCCCCTGTCGTGACACGAGAACCCGCGGTCGCCGCCAAAGTGGGCCGCGAACATCAGGTCGGCTTCGGCAGTGACGCCGTCGCCAAACCCCACGTCGTGGTTTCCCGGCACGT